>PYAF01001684.1:508877-531383 GCA_007407185.1 Glycine tomentella | reverse complement strand
AAAGCAAGGAAAGCATCACTCTTGGATTTCAAAAACAGAGTCCAAGTGTATCTAGAGTAATCATCCACAATCACAAGTCCATAATAATTCCCACCTAAACTCATTGTTCTAGAAGGACCAAATAAATCAATGTGAAGAAGTTCAAGTGGTCTAGAGGTGGAAACAATGTTTTTACTTTGAAAAGAGTTCTTTGTTTGTTCCCCTTTTGACAAGCATCACAAAGTTTGTCGTTCTCAAATTTGAGTTTTGGTAACCCAATTACTAAATCTTTTCTAATGAGCTTGTTCATGTGATGCATGTTTATGTGACTTGCTCTTCTACGCCATAGCCAAGATTCATCAACCTTGCTTATGAGACAATAAGATTTATGGATAAGTGCATGATCAATTGAAAGAACATATATATTACCTTTCCTTTTACCTATATGCAGAACCTCATCACTTTTATCATCAGAAATTATGCAGCATTCTTTATTGAAATTAACTTTAAAGCCTTTGTCACACAGCTGACTAATGCTCAATAGATTGTGCTTTAAACGATCAATATACAGCACATTTTTTATCTTTGCTTTGAAGCTGTCTCCAATATTACCTTCTCCAATAATCTTCCCTTTATTATTATCTCCATAGGTAACATATCCTCCTTCCTTGAGAGTTAAATTTGAAAGTAGGGACATGTCTCCAGTCATGTATCTAGAGCATCCACTGTCAAGATACCAAGTTGAAGATCTCTTAAACACACCTGCAAAATTCAAATCAGATTTCAAGGGAAGGTACCCAATTGAAGTTGGGTTCATAGGGGTTAGCATTTTTCTTTCTTTTAGGAATCTAAATGCAATCACCATTAGGCACATAGAATCTCCTAGCATAGCATTTAAATGATGTGTGCCCCTTTTCCATACAATAGTTGCAAGTGATAGATTTTGAGGTTTTTCCAAATCCAGAATTTTGATTAACTCTTAAGTTCCTTTGCTACTTTTGATTATTCTATTTTGGAGGTACAAAAACTATTTTACCAATTGATTTTGAACCATATTTATGCCCCAGACCAGAAGTATCTCTAGCATATCTCTTCACACTTAACATTTCAGCCAAGTTGCATTTTCCCTTGTAAAACTTTCTCAAGAGATCAATTAAATCACTGTTTTCAGCTAAAAGCAACATATGTTTTCACCTTGACTTTGTTTATACTCATCAAAATCCTTTTGAAGCAATTTATACTTATCAACATTGCTAGAGGAAGAAGCACACACACATCCATTCAATTTGTAACTTGAAACAAGTTTTTCATTTTCTTCTTTCAAGTTGCAAATCTAATTTTGCAATTCAGTAATTTTTTCAATATGCCATCTAAGATTTCCTCTGAGCCTATTATTGGATTTTGCAAGTTTTTGGGCTTCCTCATGTATTTCTTGAAAAGCATGAATAACTTGATCAAGTTCAGAATTTACCTTATCTTCATCACTTAGCAAATCATCATCATCTTCATTGATGGTGGAAGTGAGACACATGTTAGCTTCTTCATTTTCTATGGAAGAATCTGAAGTTGTTGACTCATTATCTTCCCAAGCTATGTATGCTCTTTTAGCTTTCCCTTCCTTTTTCAACTTGCCCTCTCCTTGTTGTTTCCTCAAGTAGATTGAGCACTCAGATTTGATATGGCCTGGCTTGCCACATTCAAAGCATGTGAAATTGTTGTCAATCTTCTTGTTGAGGTTGTTATTGCTGTTGTTGTTTTTGCTACCTTTGTTGAACTTTTTGTTCTTGTTCTTCTTCAGAAATTTACTGAACTTTCTGACCACCAAGTTCACATTTTCTTCATCATCCTCTTCACTTGTTTCCTCTTCTTTTTCAGCTTTTAAAGTTGCAGCTTTCAGGGCAATGCTTCTTGTTTTCTTCTCTGCATCTTCACAAGATGTTAGTTGAGACATTTCAAGTTCATATTCAAGAAGCTTATCAAACAATGCAGCCATAGAGATCTTTGATAGATCCTTGGACTCCTTGATTGCTGTAACCTTTGGTTGCCAAGGTCTTGTCAAACACTTCAATATTTTGATGTTCAATTCTTCAGTGTCAAAGACCTTTCCAAGACCCAAAAGATGATTTAAAATATGAGTAAATCTGGTCTGCAGCTGAGAAATGCTTTCATTAGTGTTCATCTTGAATATTTCATACTCATGGATCAAAGCATGCTTCCTTGATCTTCTAGCTTCCTCAGTTCCTTCATGAGTAATTTCAAGCATCTCCCACATTTCTTTAGCACTGTTGCGTCTTACAGTCCTAAAAGGTTCATCAGAGGAAAGTGCAGAGGTGATCATATTTTTTGCTTTAAAATCATATTGGGCAGCCCTTTGTTCATCCTCAGTCATCTCATCCCATTCTTTGGGAATCAATTCATCTGCCACAGTTTTCTTTCAAATAAAAGGACCCTTCACTATTGCATTCCATGCTCCTGGGTCATTTGATTGAATAAAGATTTTCATTCTATTTTTCCAAAAATTGAAATGTTCCCCTTCAAACATAGAAGGTCTGTTTAAAGAGGCACCCTCATTAAAGGTTATTTGTGAAGTATTCATATTTCTTTTTGAAAAGAAAAAGTGATCTTGAGTAACTTACAAGAACCAGCTCTTGGTGCCAGTTGAAAATGATAGGAATACTTCAATACAACCAAGAGGGGGGTGAATTGGTTGAACCTTGGTATTTAAAAATTTTGTAATCAGAGTTTCCACAGGATCTTTATCACTTTAAAATTATTTTGAAACCAACAATCTTATATTCAATCAAATTCCTCTGTCAAGAAAATTAATAGACAATTGAAATCTCTATGTGCAAATGATTTGATTCACAAAGCAAAACAATTAGGAGATGATGAGAATAGAATAAAGATCAGCTACAATTTTTATACTGGTTCACTTCAAACACTATGAAGCTACATCCAGTTCTTTCACTCAACACTATAATGGAGTTCCACTATTGCAAATAATATTCTTACAAGATATTACAAGCCTCTCTTTATCAATCCTAGATAAAGTTCAGAGATCTAAAACACTATTAGATCCTTAGAGACCAACCCCACTGAGAACACTACTCAGCAACTCCTAGAGAAACACTATCTCAAGTTATCATGCAAGAAACCCATTTACAATAAGCCAATCTTTACAGAAATTGAATAGCAGTGATACAACTTCAAAGTTTAAGGAAAGAAGTCACCTAATGATCCAATGAATGATGTACATATGAATGATTAAATCAAGTTGAAAGTTGAAAACAGAATCACAACAATGCTTCCTTAAAACTTTGAAAAGTCACTTCTTGCTTTTTACATCAATTAACAACTCATGAATGTATTGTGTAAGCAAGAACCTTATGAACCCAGAGAATCACTAAAGAGTGTTTGAAAAGCCTTTGAATGCTCAGTAATACGAATTGGTCAAGTTAGAAAAACAGCTGAGCAAAGGTTCTATTTATAACAAACTTTTTTAACCATTGGTAATCGATTAAATACGCTCCTGTATTCGATTATTTTACTTATATAATCGATTAATCCAAGAATGTAATCAATTAATGTGTTCATCAGATTTCTGGGTATGGTTTACAATCAAAATAATCGATTATTATGATGAGTAATCGATTACAACAGAAGGATGTTCAATAATGAAAACACTGTGTAATCGATTACATCCTTTGGTAATCGATTAAACCAGGAAGATATATAAAACGAGTTTGAACTATGTAATCGATTACAACATCTGGTAATCGATTAAGCCAGAAAGCTTCTAAGCCAAGAAATGTATTGGGTAATCGATTATGGATTTTGGTAATCGATTATGATAGAAAGCATGTAAGCATAGCATATGATGTAATCGATTACTGTCTTAGGTAATCGATTAAGACAGAAAGATGATTTTTAGTTTTAGCATATGTAATCGATTACAGCTCATTAGTAATCGATTACAATGTTCATCAAGGCAGTTTAAAAAGTGAATCAAGATAAAATAATCGATTAACCCCATACGTAATCGATTACATTGTTCTTGAAAAGATTTCCAGAATATACAAAGAACAAAATAATCGATTCTTTTCTTGAAATAATCAATTAAACCAGTACGAAACTTATTTTTCCAAAAACCTTTTGATTTGTTTTATAAACTTAAGCAATTTTATCAAAGCCTTGTGAACTATATTTCTTAAACACATAGATTCAATGAATGATGTGAATGCAATGCACTTGGATCACCAGAAATGCTTTCTTTCTTTTACATTCAATCACAAATTAATCTTCAAGGCTTCATGGCATGTTGAAAGTTCAAAACCTTCCTTCTTGAATCAATTTATCCTTTGTGCTTCAAGTAGCTCCCCCTTAATTCAACACTTTAGACTTGAATCAATCTTGCTTATGTTTCAAGCAGCTCCCCCTGAATTCAACAGGCAATACACATTTTAGATTTATCTGAAATCTTTATATGTTATATCTGACATCTATATCTTTAATTCCATATATTATAAACCTAATTTGAGTAAGAAATGAAGGAGAAATAAATTTTTAAAAACAGGTGACAAAAGTTGTTTGGGTGAAGACAGTTTCGGACAGCTTGGGTTCAAATAATTTCTGGGCACAATTGACTACTCAGTTTGGTCCCATATGTTAGGAAAAAATAGAGGACATCCTAAGCTTTAAAATGAGTGGTCAAACACCTCATTTGGTTAATTACAGAGGGAGATATGAAATTCTAAAAACAGTCTAAAATTTTAGCTTAAAACCATACGAATTTTAACAACAATACTCACCAAAGTATTTGGCTGAAATGCTTCAAGAACTTGAGGAATAAAATTGTTATCTTCTAATAGAATATTTTGAATGAAGAAATGATAGGTAATTTGGTGAAAGGGCTACAGTTTGTGTGAGAAGAAGAGAAGAGAAAATGAAAACAAAAGTGAAGGGAGAAAAAGAACCAAGTGACCGTGAGCTTTGAGGGAGCTAGCATAAGTGCAGAAATTTTTGATCCAAAAAGATATTTATAACAGAAAATTTAGTTGGAATGGAAAGCTTGTTAGTCCTTGGTTTAGTTCATGTAACTAAGTCATTATGCCATTGAGATATTTTAATTCCATGCATTAAATATACCCTTATCTAGTCAAAAAGCTAAGATTCCCTTTATAAATGTTTATGTTCCACGTGCAATGCTTCCAAAGAGGCTTAATTTTGTTTTCTTTGCTCACATAATGCATTGGCTCTTGCACACACTCACATTCACGGTCACACTTCCATTTCATTGGTTTTATTTTAAAAAAATCATGTACAAGCATGATTCCATTAAAGTTTTGTCTCTTTTGTTTATACCATTTGTACTTCCTGTGTTTTCTAATTAAGGTGATGGCTATAAGGTGTCATTCATCTAAAATTCTTAAGCCTTTATTCCATATTCCACATGGCTAGATCTCCTTATATTACTAAATTTTTGTTTCTTACCTTAAGTTAAATAATCATGACTAAATCTACTTTAAACACTTCTAAACTTGGATCAATTTGTTTCTATTCTATCCTTCTTGTACAATCATCACAAATGTTTTTCATGTGATAATTTTCCTCATCATATGGTCTGAAACTATAGCTCATGATAGCTTTAGATACTCATACGATCTTCCTTCATTTTTATTGTAGGTTTGCATTTATTATATTAAGTAGTAAAATTTAGTAACTTATCTTCTGGCTTACCTAATCATAAATTTTTGGCTAGTTGGTACTTCTAGTTTTCTTGTGATGTTTGTCTGTTCCTAAGGATATTTTGGTAATTTGTCATCCCAGAGACATTTCTGTAATTTCTTCAAGTTTTCACAAAATATCTAAGACAAAATATCTAATGATATTTTGGTAATTTTAACCTCAAGGGTACTATGGTAATTTGCCACTCACTCCAGGGGTATGATTGTAATTTTCTCACCAAAATATCTCACCAAAATATCTAAGGGCATTTTTTGTAATTTTCACCTTAAGGACATTTTTGTAATTTGTAACTCAAGGGAATTTTTGTAATTTCACTTTAAGGGTATTATGATAATTCTCGCATCAAGGGAAAGGGTAATATGATCATTTCTCTTCAAACATTTTTGTAATATCTCTGATTAACATTTCACACAAATAATTCAAACAAACCTCATAACCTAACATTCACATCAAATAGTCGCACAAGGATAATTCACACAATATTTCAACCACATATTTTCAGTTATTGAAATTTCAGGGCATTACAGAGAATGTTTTGTTTATAATTTGAGATGAACGAACTTCAGTTTTATAATGTTTGATCTTTTGAGCTTTATGACTCTTGCTCAATATTTTATATTTTTGGCAATTGTTAGACATGAGTTGTCTTTTAGTTTTTAATTTTGCTCAGGAGTGCAAAAGGATAAGTGTGGGGGAATTTGATAAGTGACTTTTATATCACTTATTTGCTACTATTGATTAGTAGTTTATTATCCTTTTTGGTGTGTATTTAATGTATTTAGTGTTGATTAATAGTTTAGGCTTTTAAATAGATTTTTATCGTATTAGTTAAAATTCATATTTGTACAGTTGTCGTATTTCGGCCATAACTTTTGCTACCGATGTCCGATTAAGATGATTCTTCTATTTTTTTTCCAAATAATTTATAGATCTACAACTCTCATGAAGACATCGAAGCCAAAATCTGATGATAAGATGAGAAAATTTGGCCCGAAACAGTGTAGAGAAATTCTGGATTTAATGTAATAGTTAGGGGAATTTTTGTAATTTCACCTAAATTAAATTTGAAACACTTGCTACAGTGTCCAAGTCGAAATTTGGGGATAAAATCTCTTCATCTCCTTCCAGCAACGGAGAGAAGCCATAGTTAGATAGAAAAAGTTACCCATTTTTGTTTTTCATCATTTTCTTCTTCTCTTTGTAAATTTTGTTCTGATTTAGCCATGCTAGGCTAAATCTTTGTATCCAACTTAGGTGTAAGATTTTGATGGATTAATCTTAAGGATCTTTGCTAAAAAAATGGTTATTTTCGTTTCTCTCATTACTCTTTTTTTCATATTATTGTTTTGGCTTATATTGATGTATTTGTATGCATGAGTTGATGTATTCTTGTTGTATTTCGTTTTGGGCCCATTCTGCATTTTGGTTATTCTATTTTATGCGTGCGTTGTTCTATTCTGTCCTCTATGCCTTTTTGTTTTTCTGCAATTCTGAATTGTTTGTATTTCGTTTGTTGTACTGTTGTTTTGCAGTATTTTTAGGATTTCTATGATATTGGGAATTTTATGGAATTTCTGTTTGTGTGTTTCTGATTTAGGGAGAATGAGAGATTAAATGTTTAGGTTGATTATTTGAGGTCTTTAAATTTTCCTAGTTCAGAATGGTCATTGTGTGATTGTATTAATAAACATGTTGGGTTTGATTAAACGTAGGCGATCGTCTAGTAGAGAGGGTATTCTAAGCAAATGCAGGGATTCCGGTTTGTTTAGAGTCAACCACGATTTTACCAACCTTTTTATCCAATGATAGATATCCTAAGAATCTCACTTCTGAGTTGGTTGTTTTAGTTGATAGTTTAATTTTCATTTTCATTATGTTATTTAAATTATATTTTTAAACCCAAACCCCATTTTAATTTTCTATTTACTGAATGTAATGCAACTTCCCTGAGAGAGACAATTCCAGGTTATCCACTATATTGTAAATTTTATACCTGAGGTTATTTGAGTGAATACGACATCTCACATCATTCTTGATAATTTTGTAGTTTTGATTCTTGTCAACTTGTGTTAGTAGTTGTTTGTGTATTGCATAACCTCTTGTTTTGATTCTAATCTGATTTCTAACTTTGAATTGAGTTGTTAAAAACAAATTTTACAATTGTTATACATTATTTTTTGTGATTCACCATATTTCTTTAGGTATTTTTGAACTTATACAAAAGTCTATAAAAATGTTGTGATAGAAACAAGAAAAGGCAAAAGAAAAACAATTAGGTACAGCCAAAGAAAATATTGAATTGGTGGCTAGAAAAATAGAATAAAAACAAAGTTTAGAGGCAAAGAAAAGTTACAAAAGTTACAAGTTCAAATTTCCTTTGAACCACAAAATTGAGTGAACTTGTATGACATGAAAACTTAGTGAAATTTGGCTTCTAACACTTGAATTTGCTTAGTGTATCTCCTTTGTACAGTTTTGGTCCAACAACTATCCTTGAGTTGTCTAATTGAATTTCAATTTGAGTTTGTGTTATCCTTAAATTTTTAGCTTTTGTTGCTTGTCTTTTAAAAATTCCAAGATTTTGTCTTAGAGTTTTCTTGTTCTTGGATTCTTGAGTCTAGCTTATAATTGTTTCCTATTGCACTTTAGTAAAGAACCTTGATTGGATTGGGAGTTGTTGCTTAAGAGCTATAGAGGAACAAGAGTAGGAAAATAGAGAGGAGGACAATTGGAGGTTTAGGAGAGATGAGAGAGAAGGGAGGAATAGAGGATTGAATGGAGTGAAAATTAAGATTCCAAAGTTCCTTGGCACTTATGATCCATAAATTTAGTTTGAGTGGGAGATCAAAGTAGAGCAAATTTTCTCATGCCAACACTTTGATGAAGAGAAGAAAGTGATTCTAGTAACTCTAGAAGTTGGTGGCTATGCTTTGGTGTAGTGGAACCAAATTCAAATTGACATAGAGAGGACGAGGAGGCCTAGAATCAATTGTTGGAATGACTTGAAGGGGTGCTTGAGAGAAATATTTGTTCCCACTTATTACTCAAGAGAAGTCCACAACAAGCTCCTAAGACTATTCCAAGGATACAAGAGTGTTGATGACTACTATAAGGAGATGGAATTGATGATGATGAGGGCTGAAATTGTGGAGAGCCAAGAACAACCATGGCTAGGTTCCTTCATGGCTTGAATAGGGAAATTCAAGATGTGTTAGAGCTACATTCCTATGGCACAATTGAGGAGCTAGTCTACAAAGCTCAAAGGGTGGAGCAACAACTCAAAAAGAGGAAATATTCCAAAATCAATGGGGCTGGAAATTCCAGTTGGAAGGACAAGCCTAGGAGGGAGGTTTCTCAAATTTAAGATAAAGAAGAAAAGGTGGAGAGCTCAAGCAAAAAAATTATGGACCCTATGTTGGACACAGGGGGAGCTTCATGATGTTTGGAAGTCTTTGATACAAGAAGAGTTTTGTGCTTTCAACATGCTTGAAGACTTGGAATTTTATGTAAAAGGAAAGCAATCTGATTGATCCATGCATTCATTCATTGTTTTAACAAAGTGGTTTTTATAAAAATCAAACAAAGCTTTTAATACTTTACTAAGGTTTTATTTTGACTCAAAGGTTTTAGGAAAAATTGGTTTTATACTGTTGTAATCGATTACATTAAAGACATAATCAATTAAATTGTTCTTAGTTCATTCTGGAAAAGCTTTCAAGAACAAAGTAATTGATTACCTATCGGAATAATCGATTATTTAACCTTTGTTTTCATATGCACTGGTTTATTAAAACACTTTAATCGATTACCAATAGATAGTAATCGATTACAAAGCTTTATATTGCTATACATGGTTTTAAGACTCTCTGGAAGAATCAATTACCGATAGGTAGTAATCGATTACACAGGCTTAATTGAAAATATTGTCTTCCTGTCTTAATCGATTACCAAATGTTGTAATCAATTACATAGCTTATTCTGTTTTTTAAAGCTTCCTGCTTTAATCGATTACCAAATATTGTAATTGATTACATAGTGTATTTTGATAATTTGAAGCTTGCTGTCTTAATCGATTACAAGACAGAATAATCGATTATGTTGCTCGTTGCTCATGTCCAGAAACTTGTAGAACACATTAATCGATTACAAGGTTGTTTTAATCGATTACATGAGTGTTTTAATCGATTATTAGGCGCGTTTAATCGATTACTGATAGTTACAAAAGTTTGTTATAAATAGAACCAAGGCTCAACTTGTTTTGAAACTTGATCAATTTGTATACTGAGCATACCCAAGCTTTCAAATCATATTCAAAGTAATTTTCTAAGTTCTATGAGTTCTTGCTTCAACTAAAACACTTATGGGTTTTTGAGTGATTCTAAAAGCAAGAAGTTTCTTTCAAAGGCTAAGGAAGAAGAATGTTCTGAGTTTGTTTTTGTATTTCAACCTGAGTTGTTCATTCATATGCATGTTATTCACTGGATCATCAGGTTGTTTCTTTCCTTAACACATTGATTGTAATTTTGTTTACATAGTTTGTTGAATTTGGCTATTGTAATAGGATTCTTATAGCTTGGGACTAGAGAAGGGTTCTTTAGCATAAAGATTAGAGTAGTGTTCTCTGAATCTTTCTCCTTAGAAGTCTAATAGGGTTTTAGATTTCTGTTCTTTATCTAGGGTTGATAAAGGGGAGATTCTTGTAAAAGCTTGAAAGAATATTTTATAATAGTAAAACTCTAATTCAGTGTGAATTAGAAGAAACTGGATGTAGCTTCAGGTTTTGAAGTGAACCAGTATAAATTGCTTGTGTTCTTATTTCTATATCTCTAATCTCATCTTATTCATTGATATTTAATTCTTTGAATCATATTCATTGTTCAACAAATTTTATTTTGATCTATTGAATTCTTGGGCTGAGCTATTTGATTGAGTAAAAGGTTTCTTGGTTTTGTAAGTGATAAAGATCCTAAAACTCTGATTTGAATTTGATTTTAAAATACCAAGGTTCAACCAATTCACTCCCCTCTTGGTTGTTGTGAAGTATTCCTATTATTTTCACCCTACTCCAACAAAATCAAGCAATATCAAGTGCTTTAAGTGCCTTAGCAAGGGGCACATTGCTTCACAATATCCCAACAAGAGAAAAATGATTTTTCTTGAGGATGGAGGCATAAAGAGTGAGTCTTCAAGTGGCTCAATTAGGTTTTCAAATGAAGAAGAAGAAGAGCTTACACTTGTAAAAGCCGTTGAGGGTGATCTCTTGATGATGAGGAGAATGTTGAGCAATTTTTGCATTTACAAAGACTCAAAGAGAAAATATTTTTCACATAATGTGCTTAGTTGGAGACAAGGTGTGATCTCTTATAATTGATGGAGGCAGCTGTACCAATGTGGCCAGTACAAGGCTTGTAAAGAAATTACACTTGCCAACCACAAGTCATCCTAGGCCATACAAGCTCCAATGGCTTAGTGAAAGTGGAGAAGTGGTGGTAAATTCTCAAGTCCACATTCCTTTTTCTATTAACTCTTATAAGGATGAAGTTCTTTGTGACATTGTACCTATGGAGGCTGGAAATATTCTCCTTGGAAGGCCTTGGCAATTTGATAGGAAAGTTATACACAATGGCATGGAGAACACTTTTGAGTTTGAGCACTTAGACAAGAAAATTATTTTGAGACCTTTGACTTCTAAACAAGTGTGTGAGGATCAAGTGAGGATGAAAGAAAAGAGAGTTCAAGAGATTAAAAAAATATTTCACTTGATAGAAATAAAAAATGCAAAAGCCATGAGTTATCCAAGAGGAAAACTAGTGAGAAAAAAAGAGAGAAAAGAGAAGAAAAAAATTTGAGAGAAAAATAATTCATGAGGCCAAATAGAGTTTGTTCTTGAAAGTAAAAGAGGTCAAGAGAGTGTTATTAGCAAGACAACCTCTTTATTATATGGTTTCTAACTATCTTTGTTTGCATATTGAAAAGGAAGGAGAAAAATTGTCCATAGTCATGCAATCTTTTTTGGAGGAATATGAAGATGTTTTTCCAAAAGAAATTCCTAATGACTTGCCTCCTTTAAGAGGCATAGAGCACCAAATTGATTTAATTCCAGGTTGTTCACTCCCTAATAGGCCATCATATAAGACTTCACCCATGGAGGCAAAGGAGATTCAAACACAAGTGGAAAAGCTACATGAAAAGGGGTGGATCCGTAAGAGCATGAGTCCTTGTGCCATGCCAATTATTCTTGTGCCTAAGAAGGAGGGAATATGGAGGATGTGTACTAATTGTAGGGCAATAAAAAAACATCACCATAAGGTATAAATACCTTATCCCTAGACTTAATGATCTTTTAAATGAATTGCATGGTTCCATTGTTTTTTCTAAAATTGATCTTAAGAGTGGTTATCATCAAATAAGGATGAGGGAAGGGGATGAATGGAAAATGACTTTCAAAACTAAATTTGGACTTTATAAATGGTTAGTTATGCCTTTTGGATTGACTAATGCACCTAGTACCTTTACGAGGCTTATGAATCATATGCTTAGACACTTTATAGGCAAGTTTGTGGTAGTGTATTTTGATGACATTCTTGTTTACAGTGCCAATTTAAATGGTCATTTGATGCATGTTAAAAATGTCTTTGAGGTGCTTAGGAAGGAAACCTTGAATGGAGCTATTGATAAATTTACCTTTCGCACTTCACAAGTTGTGTTTCTAGATTTTGAAGTAGGTGCTCAAGGAGTCCAAGTGGATCAACAGAAGGTGAAAGCCATCAAGGAGTGGCCAACTCCAAAGAGTGTGAAGGATGTTAGAAGCTTTCATGGTTTAGCAAGCTTTTGTAGGAGATTTGTAAAGGACTTTAGTACAATTGCTTCTCCTTTGAATGGGTTGATAAAGAAAATCGTGAGCTTCTCTTGGAAGCAAGAACATGAAATTGCTTTCCAAACATTGAAGGATATATTGTCTAATGCATCTATTATTGCATTGCCTAATTTTAATGCTTCTTTCGAATTGGAATGTGATGCATCTAATGTAGGCATTGGGGGGGTTGATTCAAGATAAACTCTCTATGCTTATTTTAGTGAGAAATTAAGGGTGCATGATGGAGGTCTATTCCAAGCTAAAGGTCTAGAAGGAGAGCTTTAAGCACTTCTTTTGGTGAGCTTTAAAGGACCCATGACAAGAGCTAGAACTCAAGCCCTTCAAGACCACATCAAGACTAACTTGGACAAGCATGAGGAAGCACACCAATCCAAGGAGAACAAGGGCTGGATTTTGATGTCTCAAGTCCATTTTAATTCAATAAATTCCAGCACTTGTTAGAAGCTTAAGTTGAGACAAATAAAAAGGCCTTTTAGTGAAATTGTGTAAAGAGGTGTAGGTGCACTTGTGTGTAATTTGTGTGGCAACTTAGTACACTTGTTGGCTGCACTTAGAAGCTAAAAATATTGCTCCAATTTTGAATTTGGGACAGCCAAGGCTCACTTAGGGAAGCTTGCACCATAAGCTTCATTTAGCTTGCATTTAGGCTTCTTTTGTTGCACTTCAAGCTTCATTTGAATTATCATTTCATGTGCATTTGATGTGTAATTTCGTGGCCAATATAAGCTGTCCACAAACTGAATGTAACTAACTTTGGTTCATTAATATAATTCTAAAAAATTTTGTGAGCGTTTCTCTCAAGTTCTTGTGCAAGAACCTCTTGTTTCTTATCAATGGCTTCAAGCTATTGTGGTGATTCTTCCTAGACTTATTGGAGAGCTTCTCCATGGCGTCTTCCATCTTCATCCTTAACCTCTCTTCCATCTTCCATTGCTACCATCAAAGAAAGCTTCCAGCCATACATTTTCATGAAAGCTTGGACAGCTTGTGTGTTCTTGAAAGTTGCTTGAAGATTGGGTTTCATTGCAAGGTAGATTTGGGAAATTCATGTCTAATGGGTTTAGACATACATCAGTGCATGTTTAAACTATTCCACTTATGATAAAGAGTTGTATGCACTTGTTAGAGTATTGCAAACTTGGCAACATTATCTTTTTACCTAAGGAATTTGTGATCCATAGTGATCATGAGTCTCTTAAATATTTGAAAAGCAAGGCAAACTCAACAAGATACATGCTAAGTGGATTGAATTTATTGAGCAATTCCCTTATGTTATTAAGCACAATCAAGGCAAATTGAATGCAGTGGTGGATGCCTTATTAAGGAGGCATTGTTTGATTTCTTTGCTTGAAACTAAGTTGCTTGGTTTTAATCACACAAAGGAATTGTACTCAAGTGACCATGACTTCTCTAGTATTTTTGCTTTGTGTGAGAAGGGGCTCATCAAGGGTATTTTAGACATGATGGTTTCGTGTTTAAAGAAAAGAAGCTATGTGTGCCTAAAGGTTCTTTGAGAGAACTCTTCATTAGAGAAGCTAATGAGAACAACTTGATAGGGAACTTTGGTGTGGATAAAACTTTGGCTATTTTACATGAACATTTGTTTTGGCCAAAGAGGAGGCATGATGTGCATAAGCTTGTATCTCAATGTATTACTTGTCATAGAGCTAAATCTAGATTAATGCCTCATGGTTTATATATGCTTTTACCTATTCCTAACTCCGCTTGAGTCGACATTTCCATGGATTTTGTGCTTGGTCTCCCAATATCCAAGAAGGGAAAATATTCTATATTTGTTGTTGTTGATAGGTTCTCAAAGATTGCACACTTCATTCCTTGTCACAAGAATGATGATGCTTGTGCCGTGGCCAATCTCTTCTTCAAGGAAGTGGTGAGACTTCATGGATTTCCTAGAAGCATTGTACGTGATAGAGACACAAAGTTCCTTAGCCACTTTTGGAAGAAATTATGGGGTAAGCTTGGCACAAAGCTCTTGTTTTCATCAACTTGCCACCCACAAATGGATGGGCAAACCGAAGTGGTGATAGGACATTGGGTCAACTCCTTAGATGCTACATCAAAGGCAATTTGAGGACTTGGGAAGAGTGCCTACCTCACATTGAGTTTGCTTATAATAGAGTGGTTCACAAGATCACTTCCTTATCTCCTTTTCAAATTGTCTATGGCTTCAATCCTTTAACTCCTCTTGATTTATTGCCATTACCTAACACTTCTTCTATGATTAATCATGGTGCTTTGTCTAAAGCTTCTTATGTTAGGAAATTACCAGAAAAGGTGAAGGCCCATTTGGAGAGGAAAATGAAACAATATGCTAGCAAGCTAATAAGCACAAGAAGCAAGTGGTATTCAATGAAGGAAATGGTTTGGCTTCATTTGAGGAAGCAAAGATTTTCTCAAGCGAGAAAATCCAAGCTCCAACCTAGAGGAGATGGACCTTTTTAGATTTTAGAAAGGATCAACAACAATGCATATAAACTTGAGTTGCCAAATGAATATGGTGTGAGTAACACCTTTAATGTTTGTGATCGTTCTTTGTGTGATATAGGTACAAGTGAGGGAGCAAACTTGAGGTCAAGTTCCTTTCAAGAAGGAGGGGTTGATGGAGGTCCATTATAAGCTCAAGGCCAAAAAGGAGAACTTGAAGAGCTTCCTTTGGTTAGCTTTAGAGGATCCATGACAAAAGCTATAACTCAAGCCCTTCAAGAGCACATCAAAGCTAACTTGCACCTTTTAGACAAGCATGAAGAAGAACGCCAACTCAAAAAGAACAAGGGCTGGATTTTGTACTCTCAAGTTGAATCTAATTCCAGCACCTTTTTGTGGCAATTGTAGTGGCAATAAACAGACCTTTAGTGGCAATAAATAGGCCTTTAGTGGAAATTGTTTAATAAGTGTAGGTGCACTATATGTAATTTTTAGCACCTATGTGAGCTTTTAAAAATTATAGTTGCACATGGCTGACTCAGCCATAAGTCATCACATGAATAGCTTGCACCTCAAGCTTTATTTCATTTTCCATTTCATTCCACTGGCATTTGGCTTACATTTTTTGCTTAGGTAGCTTACAAACAAGTTTTAAAACCTTGACTATATAAAGCTAGCTTCAAAAAAATGTAAAGCACTTTTGGTTAAATCAATAAGAAATATGAATTTTCTTGTGAGAGTTTCTCTCTTTGTTCTTGTGCTAGAACTTCTTGGATCTTAATCAATGGCTTCTCAAGGCTATTGTGGCTATTCATCCTAGACTCATTGGAGAGCTTCTCCATGGCGTCATCCATCTCCATTCCTTGTCTAATTCCATCAGCCATTGCTTATTTTCTTGGACCTCATTCACGCCACTCTTGCTCCAAATCTTGAGTAAGAGTTTGAGTTCTTGAAGATTGAGTTTCATTGAAAGGTAGATTGGAAAAATCAATGTCTAATGAGTTTAGGCATACGTCACCAAATCACAAACTTAACTCATTCATATGCCTATTTTTGTTAAAATAAAGTAAATTACGCATCAATTTAAAACAATCAGTTATGTAATGGATTGTAGTGTAAAGTGACTTACAGAATCCACATTTGTATAACAGAGATGTTGATACATTTACCACAATGTATTTTTTCAGAAAGATCTTCATGCTTTATGTATAAGGGGATCATTATACACCTCAAACACAATTGAATAAAATGACACATGCATAGGCTTGAGGAAAAGATGTGGGATCATCAATGTCGTCTGTATAGGGGATCGTCATCAGGTTTCAGCCTATCTACAAGTTTCTTTGGTCCCTCAGGTCCTTGTTTATCCTACATAGTTAATAAACATAAGTCAACGACAGTCAACACTTTATTTGTAAGAAATCCTTTTTTAATAATAACAAACACAACAAAGGAAATACATGTTTTGAAAAAGGTTGTACAAGATGTGTCGGCCAAGCAAGGAAGATGTTAAGGGTCGACCCCACTAACTGAACCACTTGAGTGGGTACAAGGATGCGAGCATCAACATCTCAAACTTCCTCAACATTGACCTTCACTTTATCATTGCCCAAAGGGACATTGTGGACAATTTTCGACCTCTCAAAAACTATTCCAAGGGCAACCAAGCGGGGAGGATTTTCATCAACATACAATCGACGTCTGTCTGATGCACCAGTTTTTGGGTCCTGCCCCAAAGGATCGATACAACTTCCCTTTGTGCTAACACAGGTAGCAGAAGGACCAACCTCAGGCTCAAGAGGTGTTACGAATCCCTGTAATTGCATTTGGGACTGCATCTAGCTGAAGGTCAACATTAGTTGTCGAGTCACTTTTTCAGTGATAGACTGCTCCAGCTCATCCCTGATTTTTTGTGTCAGCTTCTCGATAATATTTTATTTTAAACGATGTAGCTCGCCTAGATTGATCGACGTATACATGCGGGAGCTTGTTGAAGTCAATCCAAAGTATTGTCTGATCGTGATACGACTCCAACAGCACAAACAGGGCCAGAGTGCTCTGACTACTTTTCAATGGAATCCTGCAGTCAACAAAATACTTGAAGAGTTTACAGACTATTGTTGTTATTATAAAGATTCACAATTTACTTTTAAAAAATAACTTACAATCCTATCTACAATTTCACGTGTCGCCTCAGATATCATGTCTCCTGATTTTTTTGGTGCGAGCCATCTTCCACTTCACGTGTCGTCTAATGGGAGATGGAGGATCAACAATTGTTTCTACGCTCCTGTATTGGGTTGCTTGCTCCAATCATTTCTTTTGTTTTTGCTACATTAACTTTTCTTTTAGTAAATCATAACCCCCATGAGACAACATGTGAGGGGCAATGTTTATTTTCTGGATGGCTGGAGCCTTTTTTCTAAGATGTTGTCACAATTATAATGAGTAACTTGTGAACAAAATGTGGTTGAAAATAATGCATAATTGTCAAATTCATAAACAATGCAAGTCAACTAATCCCCCATGAAGGGTCTCTACGACTCTGACAAAATTGGTTCAACTTTTCTTTGCTGATACCGTACTTCTTATAGACAATGTCTTCCTCCTCCTCCTTGCCTTGTGCAAGAGCCCATTTGGAGGTCAAATCTAACTTAAACTGCCTTCATCGCTCTCCTATCGTCTTAAGGATTTTCTTCTTCATCCTTTGGTTAGACGCTTTTGAAATATCAAATTCAACCTACGATACAGAAAATAAATTTAATAGTTAGTCAATGACATTCAACATTTTACAATTTTTAGTAATCCAATTACAATAACATTCAACATTTAATTCAAATACCTAAATGTCCTCCCAAATCAAATCCTTCTGAGCTGCATGAATTTCTTTCTAGTTAACAAATGTAACATCCACCTTGCCCCGAGCGATGATCCCCAAATACATCCTTAATTTCTTTCTGTGGGGACCATCATCTTTCCCAATGGCAAGATCCACGTGAACCACTGGTCTCTCCATCCCGACAAGTCTGGTAGCCAATGATCTGAGTCATGTTGCTTTTCTAGTCTTCTTCAATGTAGACAATGAAGGTGTTGACTCAGGAGGAGGAGGGGAGCTCGGTGGTGTAGTCATGTGCCTGTTGAAAAACAACATTAATTAAAGTCAACTCAAAAGTATAGTAAGTTGCGTAATTATAAATGTGCAAACAAGTAAATATAAAAAAGGATTACATTAAACGATGTTAAATAATTCTCCTTCATCATGATCATTATGATTTGCATGGACGTTCTCAACTTTTTCTTCGTTGACATTAGGCATTTGTGTCGAGAAAGGAGTATGACAAGTATCAAGGGTTGAATCATCATCTTCAAGATTAAGACCAATTATTTTTCCATGTAGAACCACTGACCACCTTTCACAAGGATCTTCAACATAAAACACCTGTTTAGCTTGTTCTGCCATGATGAAAGGCTCATTTTTACAAACTAGCTTCTTAAGATCTACCAAAGTAAATCCCAAATCATTGATTCGCACACCAATATTACTATCAACCCGCTTACACTTGAAAATACACACAATGAATTTAACATAATTAAGCTCCCAGATTTCATCAATGACTCCAAAGTAAGACATGGACGCCAGACGAGGATTGTGATCATGTATAGTAGTAAAGTGTTGGGATTTAGCCCTAAGACTAACCCCACTGTTTTGCATTGTACTTTTATCGTCTTGTGATTTGGTGTAGAACGAATACTTGTTGACATCATATCCCTGCCAAATTCTAACATTTCTTTTAGGCCCATCTTCTAACTTCCTTAACATTTCAGAACCATTATCGTTACCAAAGATTGTATCTTTAAACCAATTTAGGAAGTCTTGTTATGTTCTTTCAACACCCTATTCTTGGTCACTTTTAGGTTACTTTCCTTGACTAAGGCTTCGTGAAGAACTATGTATGGCAGGACTTCATTACTGTTATTCAATATATACAAATGAGCTTGTAGTATCTCTAGACCTGGAGTTATAACATGTAGCCCTTGTGAACCCTTCCCTCCCACTTTTTCGTCATGTTGAGACTTGGAAAGCCTGACAGGTTTTGTCTTTTCAATGTTCTCTGAACAAAATTCAATAGTTTCTTTTGTAATGTATCTTTCAACAATGGATTCTTTAGAACAATGTAGATTCTTTGTATACCATTTTAAGATCTTCTTGTATCGGTCAACCAGGTACATCCACCATAAATAAACATGACCACACAATTTAATTTCCCTCACCAGATGAACAATTAAGTGATCCATGATGTCAAAAAATGAATGAGGAAAATACATCTCCAATTGACACAAGATAATAGTACCCTCGTCTACCAAGTCATCTAACTTTATAGGGTCAATGACTTTTGTTGCGAATCGCACACGGCAAATGCACCGCTCGTTTCAAGTAATAAAGTGGGTAAGTAGAGCATCGTCTCCACAGGGATTGGAATGAAATTCACAGTAATTCTAGGTCCCAGCGATTGGAAAAGAAAAAGAAATTATTTTTGAAGAATTTGTTGTGTGTTGAGTGTTGAAAGTAAAGACAGAATTTAAAGATATAAATGCAGTAAAATAGTTTGAGTTGTTACCAATGGAATGAATAATTGTGGTCAGGCACAACCCCCTTTGATTCTACCTCTTTCACTTAACTGGTTATCAAGTTTCAATTACTTCTAATTACTCAGAGGATACATCTCTCCAAATTTAGTTAAATCCTAATTCCTTAGCAATTTAACCCTTTAACCTGAATTGAAATCCTAATCCCTTAGCGATTCCTATCAAGCTAAGCATTTAAAAGAATATATCATAAGTTGATTGTTCTGATTGCTCAGAGAATAAATTTTTTCTAATTTAGTTAACCCCTAATTCCTTAGTGAATTAACCCTTTAACCTGAATCAAAAACCTAATCCCTTAGTGAATTCTATCAAGTTAAGCATTTAAAAGAATATATTATAAGGTTCTGCAGCCACGCATCCCTATCCCTAGGCAATGAACAATTGTTATCCTACTTAGGTCAGCAATTAGAATCCCAACATCCCTATTGCGAATCCTAACCCTCAGCACTTAAATAGAATGGCCAATTCCAAATAAGAATAAAAAAAAATAAAGAACAAAGTAGAATAAAACAATCATGACAATCTCATTCAATACCAGTCAAATTACAGAGGAGTTCACATCGGTTCTTGGCCTAACCATAATACAGAATTTAGCCTGACATAGGCTTCCAGAACACAAAAGCTGTCATTGAATACATGATTCTGCTGCAACCCTAGCCTTGATTCTTGATTTCCAAGGGTTTAGAATGATAAAATATGATGTTCAGTGATTCCCAGTATCTTTCTTCAGTCCCAGAGGCCTTGGATTTATAGATGAGTTTAATTGGAGTAACAAAGCCTTTTCCTGTGCCAAATCTCGAAACAGATCAATTTAAATCAGGAAAGAAATCTTCATGGCGCTAATCGCGTGGGCCTTTCAAATGAACGGCGCTGATAGCGTGAAACTCCACGCTGATAGCGTGGAGTCTTCGAGCTGAAAGACTAACCCTGAGCATTTGACGCTGATGGCATGGCCCATGCGCGAGTCGCGCTGACCATGCGGTTTAATGGCACTACTGGCGTGAGGTTCCACGCTATTCGCCTGGAGTCTTCGCAACTGGGGCTTGGCAATTTGCTTGTGGCCCGGCTCGTGCGAGATATGGCGCGATCCGCGCGAGACCTTCAACTGGCTTTTCTTCTTTTGGCTTGAATCTCCTCTTTTTGGCCCTGAAAACACACTTTGGTAATAAAATGAGATATAATAAAATATAAATGACAAACTAACTTATTCTAATCTAATTCCTAATGATTTAATTGAAATATAACCTAAAACTAGCCTAAAACTAAGATGTGTTAGCAACACATCAACTTTGTTATAAATGACACTGAAGAAAAAGCACAGGCGAGTTATGGCATGCCTGACTTTGTTAGGTAAAATGTCTCGAATCACCACAACTAACAATTGTTGCATCAAGACGTGGCAATCATGAGACTTTAAGCCAACTAATTTTAGATCTTTCAACTGCACAAGACTCTTAATATTTGAAGAGTATCCCTATGGCACTTTGACACAACGCAAACATTGACATAAACTTGTCTTCTCCTTTCTTGACAAAGTATAACATGAAAACAATATGAATACACTCAAATACCAAGAGGGGGTGAATTGGTATAAACTTGACCTTTAAAAATTTTAAGAAATCAGAGTTTAATGATCTTTATCACTTTTAAAACCAATAAGACTTCAATTCAATCAAACCACTCAGTCCAAGGAATCAATGACAAAAATCTGCACTTGTTGAGTTATGAAGAAATCACAACAGTTAAGATATCAAGATAGCAACCAAGAGATAAAACAATAGAAAGTAACACAAGCACGTATACTAGTTCACTTCTCAAGAGAAGCTACATCCAGTTCTGTTAATCAAACTAGATTAGAGTTCCACTAATTCAAATGTGTTCTTTATAAGCAATGACAAGTGATCTTCTTTATCAACCCTAGACAAAGAATCAGAATCCTAACACCCTATTAGAAATCAAATCACAAAGAACCTGAGAACCCTACTGATAAATGCCATATTTTAGTGAAAATCGGATTACATTTGATGCATTTATCTTGAGTTTTAATTAAGAATATCTGTCAAAGTTTGCCCTAATCTAGTTAGTTTTGTAAAAAAACGTAGTAATTATATGTCTCGAAGATTCATCCAAGTTTTTATTTTTATTTTGCTAGCATTCGAGGATTTTCGAGGCTTTCGAAATCAAAAAGCAAGTAAAAAGGGGACCAGAAAGCAAAACTGGGAGGTACATTCAGCAAAATAGGCCCAAGGCCCATAAAAACATTCCAGAAGGTACAATTAACTCGCCCAGGCAAGCTAACGCATTACAAAATACTCGCCTGGGCGAGTGGACGTGCAAATTGTTGCTGCAAGTGGGCTAAGTGGGAACAACTTGTTGGGCTTAAGCTCGCCCAGGCGACCAAAGCATGCCTAAATTGCTCGCCTGGGCGACCAAAGTCGGCCAGACACCCCCCTATAAATACCCATGCACCCCCAAATGAAATCCATCCCTTCAAAAGCCATTTCTCTCTTCTCCCTCTTGCTTTGAGCTTTGTCTAGGATTTTTGCTTCTTTAAATTCTTGTTTAGTGAGAGTTTAGGTTAGTGAAAGAGAGAAAATTAGTGTGGAAACTCTGTCGGATCGGAAAGCGGTGATGAATTCTTTCACCGATTTTTCTACGGAGGTTCTGCCCATGCTTGGCTAGCTTTCTCGAGGATTGGATGTAATCTTCTTACCCTTCTAGTATTTATTTTGATATTTACTTCTGCATAAGTTTTTCTATTCATTATTGGTAAATTTATTCCGTACTTAACGCTTGATATTACTTGATCACTA
>PYAF01001684.1:473267-505836 GCA_007407185.1 Glycine tomentella | reverse complement strand
ATTTTACGTGTGCATCAATAATAATAGAAAATAACTTATGCAAGGTAATATTAATTGAATACTAAGGGTATGAACGATGAAATCCAATCCTACGCTCTTTAATTAATCAAACTCGTTTTCTTTCAGTAATATTTTGTAATCTTCATATTAAGTTTATTATTTCAGCTTTTACTAAATTATTCCGTTATTTCCGCAATTATATGAAACTTCGTTCACAATCACTGTACATAAACTATTAAACTGTTAAGTTCTATTTGAATTAACTGAGTAAAATCAAGTCCCTGTGGAGACGAACTTTTATAAATTTTGTAACTTACGACGACGATTGGTACGCTTGCCAAATAGTCTAACACCTACTCAGATTTTTACCCCTAGAGAACACTACTCTAGAAAGTTTGAAAGAAACTATTTGAACTTAGATTTACAATAGAAATTTGAAACACAAAAAAATCTAAAAAGAAGATTCAAGAGAGACACAACCTGTGATCCTTAATGGATGAATGAATGCATGAATGAAGTTACTAATCAAATCCAGGTTGCATGAACATTAAAGCTCAGAATCTGCTCTCTTGAACTTATTCTCTAAATCTTGCCTTAACTTATTTTAAACTATGAAGCAAATGATCTTTTGATCTTAAGCAAGAAATCTAATACTCAGAAAATTCTTTCTTGGACCTATGAGAGCTTTAGCTTGTGTTGGGTATTTCGTAAATTCAAAATATTAATTCTTAATAACGTTTCAGACCCAACAACTTAAATAGAAAACAAAATTAACTGCATTAATCGATTAATACGAGTATGTAATCGATTATTTCACCTTATGTAATCGATTAATATGCCAAGTAATCGATTAAAATGTTCTTGAGCAGTTCTGGAAAACTTTGATGAACAATGAAATCGATTAATCAAAGACATAATCAATTAAAGCAGACAGACTCAGTTAGAAAATAAGTTTCAGTAATCGATTACAGAAGAATGGTAATCGATTAAGACAGACATGCTTAATGTATGAAATGAACTATGTAATCGATTACACTTGGCTCATAATCGATTAAAGTGTTCTATATGACTTTTCTGAAATATCATTTGCTTATGTAATTGATTACAAAAATAGAGTAATTGATTAAATCAGACATATTTGTTTTTTCAAAAACAAAGTCATGAGAGAATCATTCCACATGCATCATGTAATCATTCAACCTTTGCTTAAAACATGTATGCATGATTATGATTATGATTTATGCAATGCAAGGATTTCAGATTAAACCTCTTAAACAATCTTAACAAATTACAAATGTCTTCAATTGAATGGCATGTAAAAATCTAAAATCCAAAAGCTTCTTCATCATCCTTGATGATCTCTTCATCATTATTGATCAGCTCCCCCTGTATCCAACATGACATGCTAGAGGCAAGTATATTTTGTTACCATCAGACATTGGATGTAACTGGTCACGTATAGCCATCTCAGCTAGATCTTGACAAGTATTAAAATCATCCTTTGTCTTGCCTTGAATGTTAAGAAGCGTGCCCATGACATTGTCACAAACATTTTTCTCCACATGCATAACATTTATACAATGTTTAACATCTAGATTAAACCAGTATAGAAGATAAAAAAATATCGACCTCTTTTTCCATAGGGAAGTTTTAGTTGTCTTGTTTTTTTAGGTCTTTGCAAATATAGTATGGATGTCCACAACCAGTTCAAGAACCTACTGACCAGTTAACAGTATGGCACAATTTTTGCCATGTTTCAGTTGTATGTAGATCGTGTCTTTTTCACAGATAGGACATGCAGGATGTCCCTTAGCCCTGTATCCACTCAAATTCCTGTATGTTGGAAAGTCATTAATGGTACAAAATAGCATTGCACGCAACTTGAATGTCTCATTTTGATACCCATCAAACACAACAACCCCCTCGTCCCACAACTTTGTCAAGTCTTCAATCAAGGGACTAAGATAAACATAGATGTCATTTCCTGGCTGTCTTGGGCTTGATATCATCATAGAAAACATCGTGTATTTTCACTTCATGCACAACCAAGGATGCAAGGTTTAAATTACAAGCAAAACAGGCCACGAATTGTGTTGAGTGCTTAAACTGACAAAATCCGGATTCAAAGTCAGGCAAGTCCAAGCCTAATATTTCTTAGCTCTTTGCCAAAATTCGGATACAAACGATTAATCTTCTCCCATCTGCATGCCATGTAAGGTATTTTGCATCATCTCCATTAGCAAACAGACGCTTAAACCTTGGAATGATCGAAAGATACGATAACACCTAAGGCGCCTTTCTTTGTGCTTTCGTCACTGCTACACTCGTCATCATCCTTGACTTTGTATCGTAATACCCCACACTATCATTAGGGTATGCATCAATTTTTTGATACTCCATACCCATCGGACACAGTATCTTCTTTGCCTGATAGTAACTTTTTGGCAACATGATTTCCTCTGGAAGCATATCCTGCACTACTTGAAGTAATGAAGCAAAGCTTTTGTCACTCCAATCATATCTGGCCTTGACATTAACTAGACTTAAAACCGCTGACAACAATGTGATAAGTGTCATATTTTAGTTACTTTCGAGATTATAATGTTGGCACTTATCCTTTGATTTCAGTGAACTTGATTATAAAATTGCCCTAATCCTAGTTGTTTTGTAGTTAGTACATATATAAGTATGTTATTTTCATTTTAGAAGATTCATCCACTCAATTTCGGTGTTTTGATTCGTATCAATTGTATCCAGAACATCCAAAGCAACCAAGACAAGCACAAAAGGGCAAAAAGATCAAAATAGGAACTTTCTTGAAGTAATTTTGCCCAGAACTTGCCCCGGCTAAGGGGTTTCTTCAGCAATGAGTTTTTAACTCGCCCAGGCGAGTGAATCATGTGTATTTTATCACCTGGGCGAGTGGCATTCTTCACCATTAAGTTTTGACTTGCCCAAGCGAGTGAAAATAGGAAAAATTGGTTGCCTAGGCGAGTGGACACGAGCAAGTCACCAATGGCTATAAATAGGCATGCAAAATGAAGGGTGAGGGATGCTTTTTGGGAGGAAGAACGTGAGGAACAGCTGAGAGCTTCATAAATAGGTGAGAGAAGAGAGAAAAGGAGTGGAAACTCTGCAAGAACGGGCCAGGGATTGCCACCTTCGTCATGTTTTCTGTTGATCTCTTGCTCTACACCATGATCGGTTAGTTTATCTAAGGATTAGATGTAATCATTGTACCCTTATGTATCTCTTTTGATATTTGATATATATATATATATATATACATATATATATATGATTCTTTTCTACTCATTCTGGTGATTTCATTCTGTTCTTAATGCTTGATTCTACTTGATCGCTAGTTTCATGAAAATAGATTCTAAACTTGACTGGAAAGTGTCCTTAGGATCTGAAATGAATGATTTTACTCTTTACGTTACGTTGCTAGGAATAGAGCATAATGTTTAGATTGCAAACAGCACGAGATTATGATTATAATGCTGGGTTATTTACTTCGTACACAAGGGATCGATATTCGGTAAATATCGTTAGAATTCTCGAATGCGAGGAATCGATTCGGGGTGAATTAATGTGTGCATCAATAATGATAGAAAATGATTTATACATGGTAATATTAAATGGGACTAAAGGTATGAATGATAAAACTCAATCCTACGTTCTCTTCAATTAATCAAATTCATTAGTTTCAAACATGTTTCAAAGGTTTGTGGAAAAATGGTTTTCTTGCTGTTTTATTCGATTACAACATCATAATAATTGATTATTTTGTTCTTCACTTACCTTAGAAAAGCTTCCATGAACATTGTAATCGATTACATATCGGTTTAATCGATTATTATACCTTTGTTTTTCAGAAAACTGCCTTGTTGAACATTTTAATCGATTACCTAATGGGTAGTAATCAATTACATGCTTGTATATGTATTTAAAGATCTGTTGGGATAATCGATTACCAGTATACTGTAATCGATTACATAGGCTTATCTGAAAATAGCCTTTCCCTGCTTTAATCAATTACCATAAATGGTAACCGATTACATGTTATGTTTAAACTCTAAGTTTTGTACTAGATAAATCGATTTACCACGATTAGTAATCGATTACACAGTGTAAATAGAAAGGCTATGGCTCCTGCTTTAATCAATTACCATTTCTAGTAGTCGATTACTCTGTTTCTATGACTGATATGCTTTCCTGGTTTAATCGATTACCAAGGTTAATAATCGATTACATAGTGTATTTTGAAAAAAAATGGATCTTCTGTCTTAATCGATTACATGCTTGAATAATCGATTATTTGTCCCATTGTAGAAATTCTAGAAAAGCTTATGAACATTTTAATCGATTACATTCTTGGATTAATCGATTACATAAGCAAAATAATCAATTATTAGGCACGTATTAATCGATTAAAATTGTTATGTTTTTCTATTATAAATAGGAAATCACTTTGCTTGATTTTGTAATGTTGTATACTGATACCCATCGAGCCAAAACAGTTCTAAAAGCCTTTCTTAGTGTTTTCAAAGGATTTTTACATGCTTGCTCTATTTCTACATTGATCATGAGATTGTGAGTCAATCTTGAGCAAGATTTCATTCAAGGTTAAGGAAAGCTGATTCAATTTGTTAATTCAACCTGTGTTAATCCATCATTTGCATTATTAATCATGGGATCATCAGGTTGTTTCTCTCCTTAATCTTTCTGTAATTTTCGTTTTGATTTTGGATGTAATTTTTAGTCTATTATAATTGGGATTCTTGCTTGTAAACTAGAGATAGGGTTTCTCTAGGGATTGTGCTGAGTAGGGTTCTCAGTGGGTTTGTCTATAAGAATCTAATAGTGTTTTAGATTTCTGTACTTTATCTAGAGTTGATAAAGAGAGATTTTGTAATTACTTGTAAGAACAAAAAATTGCAATCATGGAACTCCATTCTAGTGTTGAGTGGAAGAAAACTGGATGTAGCTTCATAGTGTTTGAAGTGAACTAGTATAAATCTTTTGTGTTTTGATTCTTATCTCTATCTTGATCATATTCTGTCAATCTTGATTGTTTGGTTTTGTTTATCAATTAACATTTTGAGCTATTGGACACCTTGAGCTGAGCATTTGATTGAATAAAGTTTCTTGGTTTCAAAAGTGATAAAGATCCTAAGGGAAACTCTGATTTTGTTTAAGATATTTTTTTTAATTTACCAAGCCTAACCAATTCACCCCCCCTCTTGGTTAAGTGTGAAGTGTTCCAATATTCTACAATAGGTTCCTTAGAGATTCCAAAACACCTTTCCAATTGCAATGGACAATATGAATTTTTTCTCGAGCTACAACCCCAGATAGTTGTGGAACTTCTCTTTATGTGCACCTTATCCTTTCCCAATGTCAGGATTGACGTGTATCATTGGCCTAGCCTGATCCAAGTTTCTTACAATCAAGCTTCTCAACTGTGTGGATTGTCTACTCCACCTAGATGTAGACTCCGAAGGATCATCTAAATGCGGAGGAGACTTTGGGGGTGTTGCCATGACTCTGTGCAAATAAAACAAATTCATTAAACTACATCAATTACAAAAGACAAAAAGGGTAATAGATTGTAAATATTGATGTTAGAATAATTGATTGCATTTCCTATTAAATATTAAATACATTACTTTGATATTATGCAGTTACGTGTAAATGTTCTCCCATAAACCTTCATCATGATTATCACGAATTGCATGTTCATCATCCATCAAATGTTCTTTAATTATGGAAGGCATTCATGTGGAGAAACTAGACATCTCACAAATACCAAGTGTAGGGTCATCATTTTGGTGACTAATACCAGTTGTTCTTCCTTGTAGAACCACATAAAATCTTGAGTCAGACAGATCTTGGACGTAAAACACCTGTCTGGCTTGTTCTACCATGATGAAAAGCTCGTCCTTGTAACCCACCTTATGAAGATCAACTAAAGTAAATCCCAATTGATCTTGATGCACACCAGTATTTCCATTAACCCACATACACTTAAAAACAAACTGTAAATTTACTATAATCACGCTCCCAGGTTTCTTCAATAACACCAAAGTAAGGCATTGACGCTCGAATCAGGTTATTATCTGATGCACTACAAAAGTGTTCAGAATAAGCCTCAAGACTCACCCCACAATTCTGCACAAAACTTTTACCATCTTGTGACTTTATGTAGAAGGAATAGTTGTTGATGTCATATCCCTTCCAAGTGGGAAGATTGAGATTTGGCCCAACAGCTAAGAGTCTTAATGTGTCGGAAGCATTGTCATCACCAAACATTTTTTCTTCTAACCAATTTATGAAAGTTCTATTATGCTCTTGCAGCACCTTCATGATGTTCATTTTTGGGTGACTATCTGTCAGATATTGTTTGTGACTTTCTATGTACGAAAGAACTTCTTGCGTGTTATTCAAAATATACAAATACGCTTGTGAAACCTTCGGTCGCATAGTTACAACATTGTATCCTCGTGTATTGTAACACCTCAACTTGCAATCTTGTTATTATTGATTTTTAATGAAAATTTGTTTTCAATTTTCTTAAAAGCACTTAACTGAATATAACAAAATTTTGTCAATAACTCATACTCCAAGAAAATTTCATTACTGAGTAATATTTATAAATCTGAAGTAATATATATAATAAGATTACAAACTGACACTGGTTTTATTACATAGTACAACTAATTCAAAACACTCTGTAACAAAAGAATACATCTTCAAACATATCATCTTCAAACAAAATCCTCTTCTTGTAAACAGCTAGTAGTCTCTCTTTGTTGTTCATCTGCTCGCCCGAATAAAACGAGGTCATAGCAGGTGTCAACCACAGACACAAAATACAGGATAAGTTTATGATAAATACAATTTAAGCAACAGAATATATTCAATATGCCGATATTCATAACAACATTCTTAAAGATGCATGATTCTCTTATACTCTTATCATGATGCATAATTTTCTTGAACTCTTATTATTTGGTACCAACTGTCAAGATAGCCCCATCCCAGTGGTCCAGAACTGATCCGACCAGTCAAGGTCTCCCGGTGTTGCACAAGTTCTCACCCACACTTCATGTGATCATCATGGGTGGCGTGATTCCTCACCGCAAGAGTCACCCCCCAGCTCAGACTTCTCTTGTCTGAACGCACGGACTCAGTCCTTGTAACTATCTGACACACCTCCTCTTAAAGGCAACTCTTATACACACCTCCTCTCTGAGGCAAGTCTTATGCACATGAGACACATGAAACTGGTTCACTTAATGCATAACTCTTTTCATATGTATTTTCAACATCAGTCCTCAATCACTGTCTCACATACTTTTACTCAGAAATTCAACATATCATTTATGTACAGAGATTCATAGAAACACTCAGCAACATATGAACTTCATAGAAATTCATATAAACACTCAACAACACATGAACTTCAAACACTTATTCAAACACAGACAACACTTAAACTATCTTTATCATAAAGCTTCCCTATACATACCTTATAACTTCTTAATAAGCTTGTCTTTCTCTTCCTAAAGGTGCTAGCTTTACACGTGATTCTTCAAGGGGGAATGGAGTCTCTTTATGCTATTGGAAAGGAAGGATAAAAATGAAATGAAAGAGATAAGAGGAGAGTAGTTCACGTGAAGGTGGGTAGAAAGGAAAACTTCAAGAATGACTTCCACTTAAGGCCTTTCTCCCTTTATATAGAGTTTGGAAAATAATAAAATATTCAAGGACATTTATACCCTTCCTAGCTAGTTACTCTCATTTGGTTTCATTAGAACTTAGTTTCATCTCATTCCATTCCATCCTAACCAAGCTCATAATGACTCTTGCTAAATATCTTCCAACTTTACAAAAATCTTCTAAGCCATGATGACTCCTTTACAAGTGTCCTACCACTTGTCATGTGTCATGAAGCTTTCTTTACAAGTGTCCCTCCACTTGTCTAAGTCATGATGCCTTCTTTACAAGTGTCCCTCCACTTGTCTAAGTCATGAAGCTTCTCCTTCTTTCTCCATTTTCACGTGACCTATAAGGAAGGAAAAGAAGATTTTCTTCCTTTCATGTTATCTTGTGTAAATATTTTGTAAAGCATGATGACTTCTTAGCCTTTTTTTTTCTTCTCTTCTTCACGTGTATTCTCCTTAGCCTAGGGGAGGATTTTTATCTTCCTTTCCTCTTTCTATATCATGTATTCATTTCCTTAAAGAGAAGAAAATTGTGTGGTTCTCCTTGTGTCCATATGTCACCTTTCATGAAGAAGAAGAATTCAATTCCAACATGACCTCACACATGACATTCCTTAAGAGGAAGTAAAGTTCAATTTGAACTCTTCTACCTAAAGGATAATATTAAATAATAGAACTCTAGAGTTTTCCAGAAACTGACTTCAATTACAGTATAATTACTCACAAGCAGTCTATACAGAGTGCTACACAGACCTTACATACAAGACTGATCTTATCTTAATTCTGATTGGTCCGTTCTGCTTCTAACCATCAAAATTACCAAATCCTCTTATTGAATAAGTCTATTCATCCTACAATTAAGAGAAAATTCCACAGATTCTTTTACATTTTTTCATTTTTTTATGCTTGAATTCTCCTGAATAAAATTTTAAAGTTATGACCATATGAAATGAGCATACTTAATTAGCCGATCTACTATAACCCATATGGAATCAAAACCCTTAGAACTTTTGGGTAATGTGGTAACAAAGTCCATGGATATGTTATCTTAGATTTTTGGCAAACTAAACAAGAATATACATACTCACTTATTTCCTTCTTCATCCTTGGCCATCAGAACAAAACTTTTTAGATTTTGATACATTTTAGTGGCTCCTGGATGGATACTCAACTTACTTTTGTGTCCTTCCTCCAAAATTATTTTCTTAAGTTCATGTTCATTAGGCACACAAATTCTTCCTTAATCTCAATATACCATCCATTCCTATCTTAAATTCACTATTCCCTCCATTGAATATATTTTCTAATATGGTTCTTAAGAAATGATCAGATCTTTGGCTGCTTCCTATTTTATTCAAAAATTCAATAGAAACTTGCAAAGCTCCTAATTTCATGCTCACAGGTGTAGTTTCACACATTAAACTAAAATCCCTAAATTGTTTTAACATATCCATTTCCCTAATCATTAGTGCAGATATCATCAAAGATTTCCTACTTAAGGCATTCGCCACCACATTGGCTTTTCCAAGATGGTAACTAAGCTCAAAGTCATAATCTTTCAAAAATTCCGTCCATCTTCACTGCCTCATATTTAATTCCTACTAAACAAATATTTCAAGCTCTTATGATTACTAAAAACCTCAAAATGAGAGCCATACAAATAGTGTCTCCAAATTTTTAGTGCAAACACCATAGCTGCTAACTCTAAATCATAAGTAGGGTAGTTTCTCTCATGGGTTTTCAATTACCTAGATGCATAGGCTACTACCTTTCCATCTTACATCAAAACTGTTGGTTTCAAAGGAGTCAATTGAAGAATGGACAAAGAATCAAGCTTAGTTTTGAACTTTCAACATGCCTTGAAGTCTTGAAGATTAATTTGTGATTAAATGTAAAAAGGAGAAGCATTTCTGGTGATTCAAGTGCATTGCATTCATATCATTCATTAAGTCAATTAATTTGAGTAATAGAATTCGCAAGGCATTGATAAATTGTTTAAGTTTTATAATTAAATCAAAGGTCTTTGGAAAAATAAGTTTTCTACTGATTTAATCGATTACTTTAACGTGATAATCGATTATTTTGTTCTTGGTTATTCTGGAAAACTTTTCAAGAACAATGTAATCGATTACGTATCATTTAATCGATTATTTTAACTTTGTTAACATATAGACTGCCTTGATGAACATTTTAATTGATTACCAATGAGCTGTAATCGATCACATAGGCTAAACAGAAAAAATTACCTTTATGTCTTAATCGATTACCAAAGACAGTAATCGATTATATCATATGCCTATGCTTAACATGTTTTGCTTCATTAATTGATTACCAGAATCCGTAATTGATTACATAGTGTATTTCAAATTTGTGAAGCTTCCTGTCTTAATCGATTACCAGAATTCATAATCAATTACACAGTGTATTTCAAGTTTATGAAGCTTTCTGTCTTAATTGATTATATATCGAAATAATCGATTACATGCTTGATTTAATCGATTACATAAGTGAAATAATCGATTATTGGGCGCGTTTAATCGATTACTGATAGTTACAAAAGTTTGTTATAAATAGAACCCTTGCTCAGCTCATTTGGAAACTTGATCAATTCGTATTATGAGCCTACATAAGCTTTCTAAACACATTCTTAGTGATTTTCTGGGTTCTATGAGTGCTTGTCTTTACTAAACACTTATGGGTCTTTAAGTGATTCTTGAAGCAAGAAGATTCTTTTCAAAGGTTAAGGAAAAAGATGTTATAAGTTTGTTTTCATCATTCAACCTGGTATATTCATTCATGTGCATATCATTCATTGGATCATCAGGTGTTTTCTTTCCTTAAACTCAGTGGTTGTAATTCTTTTCTGAATTTGTATTATTGGCTATTGTAATTGGGTTTGATGCTTGTAAACTAGAGATAGGGTTTCTCTAGGGGTTGTACTGAGTAGTGTTCTCAGTGGAGTTGTCTCTAAGAATCTAATAGTGTTTTAGACTTCTGAACTTTATCTAGGGTGGATAAAGAGAGACTTTGTAATTACTTATAAGAACAGAAAATTGCAATAGTGGAACTCCATTCTAGTGTTGAGTGGAAGAAAACTGGATGTAGCTTCATAGTGTTTGAAGTGAACCAGTATAAATTTTGTGTGTTTTGATCTTGATTTCTCTCTTGATTATATTCTATTCAACTTGGTTATCTTGCTTTGTTTATTAATTCAATTTTGAGCTATTGGATACCTTGGATTGAACATTTGATTGAATAAAGTTTCTTGGTTTCAAAAGTGATAAAGATCCTAAGGAAAACTCTGATTTTGTCTATGAAATTTTAATTTACAAGCCTAACCAATTCACCCCCCCTCATGGTTAAGTGTGAAGTGTTCCTATATTTTACAATTTGTATCAGAGCTGATTCTTGAAAGTTACTCAAGATGACTACTTTCTTTCGAAAATGAATACTTCACAAATAACTTTCAAGGAAGGTGCTTCTTTAAACAGACCTCCTTTGTTTGAAGGGGAGCATTTTAGTTTTTGGAAAAATAGCATGAAGATCTTTATTCAATCTAATGATCCAGGTGCTTGGAATGCTATTGAAAAAAGTCCTAGGGTACCAATCAAAGTTGTTGATAATAACATGATTCCCAAAGATTGGGATGAGATGAATGATGAAGAAAAGATGATTGCTTAGTATGATTTTAAAGCCAAGAATATGATAACTTCTGCTCTTTCTTCTGATGAATTCTTCAGAACAGTTAGATGTACAAGTGCCAAGGAGATGTGGGAGATGCTAGAAATCACCCATGAAGGAACTGAAGAGGTGAGGAGATCAAGAAAGCACACTTTGATACATGAATATGAGATGTTCAAGATGAACCAAAATGAAAGCATCTCTCAACTCCAAACAAGATTCACACACATAGTGAATCATCTCTTAGGACTTGGGAAGACCTTTGATGTTGAAGAATTGAACATCAAAATCTTGAAGTGTCTCACTAGAGCATGGCAACCAAAAGTGACAGCTATCAAAGAATCTAAGGATCTCTCACAAATGACCATGGCTGCTCTTTTTGGTAAGTTACTTGAGTATGAATTAGAATTATCTCAACTAACCTTTGGTGAATATGCAGATAGAAAAAGCAAAGGAATTGCACTAAAGGCTGCAGCACCTAAGGTAGAAAAAGAAGAAAACTCACGTGGTGAGGAAGATGAAGAAAGTATGAATCGGATTGTGAAAAAGTTCAGCAAATTTCTAAAGAAGAATAAGGGCAAAAGATTCACAAGAAACAACAAGAGCAATACCAATAACAACATTAGCAACATCAAGAATATTGACAACAACTTCACATGCTTTGAATGTGGCAAACCTGGCCACATAAAATCAAAATGTTCAATCTACTTGAAGAAACACCAAAGTGACAGCAAAGGCAAGAGAGAAGCAAAGCCAAGAAGAGCCTACATTGCTTGGGAGGACCATGATTCTACAACTTCTGAATCTTCCACTGAATTAGAGGAAGCTAACATGTGTCTTACTTCAATTGTCAACACTAAAACAAATATAATTCCTTACAAGCTATTACAATAGATCTCCCTTGTCAAACCCAGACAAAGAATCAAAATCTAAACCCTATAGATATCTTAAGAATAAAAAAAATCAATGGGTTGTTGTGCGATCTAGATGATTCTCCCCAATGGAAGACAATTAATTGTTTGTATCCAGATTTTGGGGAGGAGCCAAGAAACCTAAGGCTTGGTCTTGCTTTAGATGGAATGAATCCTTTTGGTAACTTAAGCACGAACCACAGTTCATGGTCTTTTTTGCTTATGATTTACAATCTCCCTCTTTGGTTGTGCATGAAGCGAAAATAAATTATGTTGTGTATGATGATAGATGGTCCAAGATAGCCAGGAAATGATAATAATATGTATCTAACTCTGTTGATTGAACACTTGAGAAAATTGTGGGTAGATGGCATTGATGTGTTTGATGGGAATCTGCAGCAGACCTTTAGGTTGCATGGAATAGTATTTTGTACCATTAATGACTTTCTAGCTTATGGGTATTTGAGGGGATATAATGTCAAAGTACATCACGCATGTCCTATCTGTGAGAAAGATATAAGCTTCATCCAACTAAAACATGCAAAGGCAAGAGAGAAACAAAGCCAAGAAGAGCCTACATTGCTTGGGAGGACCATGATTCTACAACTTCTGAATCTTCCACTGAATTAGAGGAAGCTAACATGTGTCTTACTTCAATTGTCAATGAAGAGAATGATGATCTCTTAGATGAAGAAGATGAGGTAACCTTTGAACTTGATCAAGCCATTTTTGCTTTTCAAGAAAGATGCATAAAAAGGCTAAAAAGCTTGCTAAATCCAACAATAAGCTTAAGAAAAACCTTGAGGATCATCTTACAAAAATAATGGAATTACAAACTGAAGTTTGTAACTTGAAGGAAGAAAATGAAAAACTTACTTCAAGCTATAAATCAAGTGGTTGTGTTTGTGTCTCTTCCTCTACAACTATTGACAAATATAAAATGCTGCAAAAAGTTTTTTATGAGTATAGACTTAATCAAGAAGAAAAATATATGCAGATTGTTTCAAAGAACAATGAGTTGGTTGATATCTTGGAAAAACTCAACAAAGGAAAATGTGATTTGAATGATATGTTGAGTGCTCAAAAACAGTTTGGTGACACTTCTGGATCGGGGTACAAAAAGTGTTTTAAAAGTGTTCAAAAGACAACATTTGTACCTCCAAAACAGAAGAAGAGGAAGAAACCAAGATTCAATCAAAAGAGGTTCTTTAGAAATTCATATAAAGTTGTTGTTTGTCACTATTGTATGGAGAAAGGACATACATCTTACCAATGTTTTGCAAGAAGATTTTAGTACCAAATGGTGAGTGTATTTGGGTAGAAAAGAAAAAGCAAGCAACTAACCCCTTTGGACCCAACTCAAATTGATACCTTCTCCTATGAAGTGATTTGTTCTTTTTGTAGGTATGTCTTAGAGCAAGCTCTTCCTTATGGTATCTTGATAGTGGCTGCTCAAGACATATGACCGGTGACAAGTCCTTGCTCAAAAATCTTACACTTAAAGATGGGGGTTATGTTACTTATGGAGACAACAACAATGGGAAGATCATAGGTGAAGGAAACATTGGTGACAGCTTGACTACAAAAATCAGCAATGCAGTCTATGTTGAAGGCTTAAAGCATAATCTACTAAGCATAAGTCAATTATGCGATAAAGGTTTTAAAATTTCTTTCAATCAAGATTGCTGCATGATATGCGATGGTAAAAGTGGAGAAGTAATCCACATTGGCAAAAGAAAAGGTAACATTTATTTGCTTTCCATAGACCATGCATTATTCCACAAGACTCATGCTTAATGAGTAAGTTAGATGAAACATGGTTGTGGCATAGGAGAGCTAGCCACATTAACATGCACCATATGAATAAACTCATTAAAAAGGACTTAGTAAATGGCCTATCAAAACTCAAATTTGAAAAGGACAAACTATGTGATGCATGTCAAAAGGGGAAACAAACCAAAATCTCTTTTCAAAATAAAAACATTGTTTCCACTTCAAGACCACTTGAATTATTGCACATTGATTTGTTTGGTCCTTCTAGAACCATGAGTTTAGGTGGTAACTACTATGGACTTGTTATTATTGATGACTACTTTAGATTTGCTTGGACTTTGTTTTTGAAATCCAAGAGTGATGCTTTCCGTGCTTTCAGAAAATTGGCCAAACATGTTCAAAATTAAAAAGGGTGTAAAATAATCTCAATTAGAAGTGATCATGGTGGAGAATTCCAAAATGAACATTTTGAAAAATTCTGTGAAAAAAATGGAATTAACCACAACTTTTCAGCTCCAAAAACACCTCAACTAAATGGTGTTATGGAGAGGAAAAATAGATCACTTGAAGAAGTTGCAAGAACACTTCTAAATGAGACTAATTTACCAAAATATTTTTGGGCTAATGCAGTAAGCACTGTTTGTTACACTTTAAATAGATTACTCATAAGACCCATCTTGAAGAAAACACCTTATGAGTTATACAAAGGAAGAAAACAAAAAATTTCTCATTTAAGAACTTTTGACTGCAAGTGTTTTGTTTTAAATAATGGGAAGGAATCACTAGGAAAGTTTGATGCAAAGGCTGATGAAGCTATATTTCTTGGATATTCATTGCAAAGTAAAGCATATAGAGTATTCAACAAAAGAACCATGTGCATGGAAGAATCTGTTCATATAATTTGTGATGAATCTAACTCCTCAAAGGAAGAAAAAGATTGTGATGTAGATGCAGGTTAATTGAAAGAAAATGTCCAGCTAGAGAAATTGTCTATCAATGAGAAAGATGAACCTAGTGTTGAAGCAATTCCATCAACTTCAAATCTAGAGCCAAAAGAGTGGAGAACTACAAGAGACATTTCACTAGACAACATTATTGGAGAAGTATCAAAGGGAGTTTCTACTAAATCTTCTCTTAGAAATTTATGTTGTGATATGGCTTTTATATCTCAAATTGAACCTAAAGATATTAACCATGCCTTACAAGATGAACATTGGATGCATGCCATGCATGATGAACTGAATCAATTCAAAAGAAATAAGGTTTGGGAACTTGCTCCTAGACCATCATCAATTAAGCCTATTGGTACGAAGTGGGTTTTCAGGAACAAACTTGATGAAAGTGGAATCATAGTAAGAAACAAGGCTAGATTGGTTGCTAAAAGATTACAACCAAGAGGAAGGCATTGACTATGAGGAAACTTTTGTTCCAGTTGCAAGATTGGAAGCAATTAGGCTATTACTTGCATATGCATGCTTAATGGATTTCAAAATTTATCAAATGGATGTTAAAAGTGCTTTCTTAAATGGTTATATAGAAGAGGACATCTATGTTGAACAACCTCCAGGTTTTTCTGATTTTAAACATCCTAATCATGTCTTTAAATTAAAAAGGCCCTCTATGGTCTGAAACAAGCTCCAAGATCATGGTATGAAAGATTGAGTAAGTTCCTACTTGATTAATCTTTTGTAAAGGGCAATGTTGATAAAATCTTGTTTATCAAGAGGCATAAGAATGATATCCTATTGGTTCAAATATATGTCGATGGCATTATTTTTGGTTCAACTAATCAAATGCTTTGTAAAGAATTTTCTGTAGCTATGCAAAATGAGTTTGAGATGTCTATGATGGGAGAGTTAACATTCTTTCTAGGACTTCAAGTTAAACAAATGAAGAATGGAACTTTCCTAAATCAATCAAAGTACTACCTTGAAGTCATCAAAAAGTTTGAAATGGAGAAAAGCAAGATGCTACAACTCCAATGGCAATCTCAACATACCTTGATTCAGATGAAAAAGGGGAAGAAGGTGGATGAATCCAAATTTAGTGGAATGATTGGTTCCTTACTTTATTTGACAGCTAGTAGACTAGATATCATGCTAAGTGTTTGCTTGTGTGCAAGATATCAAGCAAATCCAAAAGAGTCACACCTTACAGCAGTCAAAAGGAACATCAAATACCTCAAGGCAACACCCAAAGTTGGGCTATGGTATCCTAAGGGTGCACCAATAAATATTATTGGATGTTCTGATTCTGATTTTGCAGGATGTAAACTTGATAGGAAAAGCACAAGAGGAACATGTCATCTTCTTGGAAGCTCACTCATATCATGGCATTGCAAGAAACAAGCTTGTGTGGCTTTGTCAACTGCTGAAGCTGAATATATCTCAGCTGGGAGTTGCTGTGCACAAAGCCTATGGCTTAAACAACAATTGCAAGATTATGGAGTTGATCTTAAGGAGATACCACTACTTTATGACAACACAAGTGCAATAAATATTTCAAAGAATCCTGTCATGCACTTAAGGACCAAGCATATTGAAATTAGACATCACTTCATAAGAGATCATGTGCAGAAAGGTAACATCAAGGTTGAGTTCATTGATACCCATAACCAACTTGCTGACATATTTACTAAACCATTGCTAAAGGATAGATTTTATGCACTTAGAAACATGCTAGGTATTCTTGATGATAATAATCTATGCTAGCTTGTTTAAAGTATACTTTTCCATGACTATTTGAAGCCTCACTGCTGCATTTATTATTCATATTGATTGAAATTCGAATTGATCTACAAAAATACTCTGTTGCTGATATATTTGCTGTAATAATCGATTACACCACGGGTTAATTGATTAAATTCATTAAAAATCACATTATGTGTGCAAGTTGTGCTCTAGTAATCGATTACATTAATATGGTAATCGATTATTCTTCATATTTCAGAAATTAAATCCATCTGGAACAATAGATTACATAACAGAATAATCAATTACATTGAATAAAGTCCATTTTCCATTTTAAGTGTCTCCTGGAATAATCGATTACAACAAGTAGGTAATCGATTACACATGTGCTTTGAAGTTTTAACTCTCCTAGAATAATCGATTACCACTCGGGATAATCGAGCCAAAGCTCTGATACTTGATAAAATCCCAAATATATGATATAATCGATTACATTAACATATAATCGATTACAGGTCATCTTCTACCTCTAACTGGTAGGGAAATAATCGATTACCACAAGGGATAATCGATTACCACGTGTAATTTTTGTGTCCCAAATGTGCTAAAATAATCAATTAAATAAGAAAATAATCGATTATTTATGTTGTTGTGCGTTTTCTAACAGTTTTTATCTGAAAATGTACTAACCAAATCCAAAGGAAATCCAAGGCCATTAAAGTGCCTTAATTGTCACCAACAACTATATTTTCAAAAATATGGACGTTATGAGCCTCAATTCAACCTATAAATAGTGCATTGCTTCAATGAAAAAAATCTGCACCTTGTCTATCCTCTTTCTCTGCAATTTCTGAGTTTCTGTGTTTGTCTTGTGTCCAAACCATCCCTCTAAAACCATGTCAAACCCAACTCCAAAAAGGGCTAGGTTCTCTAAGAGAAAAGTGGGTGAATCTTCTTCCAACCCACCTCCACCTCAACCCCCCACCAGACTTGATTTGTGGTTCTCCCTAGGGTCTGACAAGATGAACTATCTACAATTCAATGTAACCAAACTAGTAGCCTCTCCTAAATACCTAGAGCTAGATTGGTTTATAAGAGAGGGTTTCCAATTCCCAGCCTACTTTGAAGCCCAAGGGCTTAGAAGGTTTCTGGAAATGAAGGGTACATTCTACCCTGATTTGGTGAAGGTGTTCTACATCTGTGCCAAAGGGTCTATGCAAGGGACCATGGTCTCCAAAGTCAAGGGTGTGACAATGGAGATTACCCCTGAAGTGTGGGAGTCTGTGGCTGGTGTCATTTATGAGGGTGCTAGGAGGTTTGATGAGGAACTAAATGGGTACAACAAAATGGACACATATAGGGAGATGTTGCATGATCCACACATGCGACTTAGGAATAAATTGGGTACTGGACCCATGATTCCTAAGGATAGACTCCTCCATTACATTATTACATATGCAATCACTCCAAGGGCTACCAACCATGCCTAAGCAACAAATGAAGACCTTCAATTGGTCTATAGTTTGAAGAACAACATACCCATGAATTGGGTACTTATCTTTGAAGAAATCATGCTTAAATCTAAAAGGTTAGTCAACTACCCTTTTCCCTACCCAGTGTTTGTGTCAAGATTTATTGACCACTTCAACATAGATGTTGTAAATGAAGTGGTTGATAACACCAACTCCAGCAACAGCTTAATTAAGGAAAAACATCTTACCAATATGGGGATGAGGAAGACCCCTGATGGATGGATCATGGCTGGTCAAGCCCCTCCTCATGCTGCTGCTGCTGCTGATATTGAAGGACAGCAAGTGGCTGATTCTGAAGATGAGGAAAGGAATCCTCAACAGCCTCTCTACTCCCAGTTTGAGTCCTTGATGCTGGAGAAAATGGACTCTATGCTCAAGATGCAAAAGGACTTCAAAGCTGAAACTCATGAGGCTTTAGAAGAAATTAGGGACAGGCTAGACTCCATAGAAGCAAACATGAATGATAATGCTTCTGTAGAATTCTAGGATTATGTAATTTGCTTTCAGTTTTTTTTCTTTCTTTTTATGTAATTTGAACTTTGGTTGTTTTCAACTTCACTATGTAATGGCTCCCTTATGCTTAATATAATATTTTCAGTTCATTATCCACTGTGCCTTTAATGTTTTTGACTTTTAACAAGCCAAATAGGGGGAGAAATGATTGATTAAGGGGGAGAATTGATTGATTAAGCATGTCCTGCACTATGCTCTGTTTGCCCTTGTTTTTTGTTTCATTTTTGCCCAAAATCTTGAACTGAATGGATGCTGAGATTTAGGGGGAGCTGTGATGTTAAAAGGAATCTAATCAATGTATAGGACTTGTAATTGAATGCTACTTGAATCACAAATGCTTTTAACACTTGTTCTTGGCAAAGGGATTGAAAATTTTCAGGTTTGTAAAGCTCAAGCTTCTTCAAATTGATTCAATAATTAACTCCAAGCCTTACTCTTAATCAACTGAAGATTTGGCATGTTTAAAGCCAAAAAGGGGGAGACTGTTAACTGAAGAATGGACAAAGAATCAAGCTTAGTTTTGAACTTTCAACATGCCTTGAAGTCTTGAAGATTAATTTGTGATTAAATGTAGAAAGGAGAAGCATTTCTGGTGATTCAAGTGCATTGCATTCATATAATTCATTAAGTCAATTAGTTTGAGTAATAGAATTCACAAGGCATTGATAAATTGTTCAAGTTTTATAATTAAATCAAAGGTCTTTGGAAAAATAATTTTTTTACTAATTTAATCGATTGATTTAACGTGATAATCGATTATTTTGTTCTTGGTTATTCTGGAAAACTTTTCAAGAACAATGTAATCGATTACGTATCGGTTTAATCGACTATTTTAACTTAGTTCACATATAAACTGCCTTGATGAACATTTTACTCGATTACCAATGAGCTGTAATCGATTACATAGGCTAAACAGAAAAAATCACCTCCATGTCTTAATCGATTACCAAAGACAGTAATCGATTATATCATATGCCTATGCTTAACATGTTTTGCTTTATTAATCGATTACCAGAATCCGTAATCGATTACATAGTGTATTTCAAATATGTGAAGCTTCCTGTCTTAATCGATTACTAGAATCCGTAATCGATTACACAGTGTATTTCAAGTTTATGAAGCTTCCTGTCTTAATCGATTACATATCGAAATAATCGATTATTTTGTTCGTTGCTTCAATCCTGATTTCTATAGAACACTTTAATCGATTACATGCTTGATTTAATCGATTACATAAGTGAAATAATCGATTATTGGGCGCGTTTAATCGATTACTGACAGTTACAAAAGTTTGTTATAAATAGAACCCTTGCTCAGCTCATTTGGTAACTTGATCAATTCGTATTCTGAGCCTACATAAGCTTTCTAAACACATTCTTAGTGATTTTCTGGGTTCTATGAGTGCTTGTCTTTACTAAAACACTTATAGGTCTTTAAGTGATTCTTGAAGCAAGAAGATTCTTTTCAAAGGTTAAGGAAAGAGATGTTCTGAGTTTGTTTTCATCATTCAACCTGTATATTCATTCATGTGCATATCATTCATTGGATCATCAAGTGTTTTCTTTCCTTAAACTCAGTGGTTGTAATTCTTTTCTGAATTTGTATTATTGGCTATTGTAATTGGGTTTGTTGCTTGTAAACTAGAGATAGGGTTTCTCTAGGGGTTGTGCTAAGTAGTGTTCTCAGTAGGGTTGTCTCTAATAATCTAATAGTGTTTTAGACTTCTGAACTTTATCTAGGGTGGATAAAGAGAGATTTTGTAATTACTTGTAAGAATAGAAAATTGCAATAGTGGAACTCCATTCTAGTGTTGAGTGGAAGAAAATTGGATGTAGCTTCATAGTGTTTGAAGTGAACCAGTATAAATTTTGTGTGCTTTGATCTTGATTTCTCTCTTGATTGTATTCTGTTCAACTTGATTGTCTTGCTTTGTTTATTAATTCAATTTTAAGCTATTGAATACCTTGGACTGAACATTTGATTGAATAAAGTTTCTTGGTTTCAAAAGTGATAAAGATCCTAAGGGAAACTCTGATTTTGTCTAAGAAATTTTAATTTACCAAGCCTAACCAATTCAACCACCCTCTTGGTTAAGTGTGAAGTGCTCCTATATTTTACAAAACTCCTCCTAAACCCATTTTTGATGCATCACAGTACACCTCAAAGGGTTCTCTTGGGTTAGGCAAAACTAACATAGGCGCCGTTGTTAGCTTTTCCTTGAGGGTTTGAAAACTATGCTTACACTGGGCATCCCACACAAAACTTGACCCTTACGAGTCAGTTTGTTCAAAGGTAAGGCTAACTCGGAGAAACCTTCTATGATTCTCTGTTAATATCCTGCTAAACCCAGAAAACTTCTAATCTCAAACACAGACTTAGGACTTTCCCACTTTAGAACAACTTTTACCTTAGAAGGATCTACAACTACACAACCTTGGAATATCACATGTCCTAAGAAACTCAATTTTTCTCTAACCAAAACTCACACTTGGACAACTTAGCATAAAGTTGTCAATACTTAAGGGACTGTAGCACAATCTTCAAATGCTCCTCATTCTCTTCTCTAGTCTTAGAATATACTAAAATATCATCTATGAATACTTTTACAAAACTATCAAGATAGGGGTGAAAGATCCTATTGATATAATCCATAAACACACCAAGGGCATTAGTCACATCGAAGGGCATAACTAAATACTCGTAGTGACCATAACGGGTCCTAAAGGCAGTCTTCGAAATATCCTTAGACTTCACATGGATCTGATGGTAACCTGACCTAAGGTCTATCTTGCTAAACATACATGCTCCTACCAACTATTCCATAAGGTCATCTATTCTAGGCAAAGATACTTATTTTTAATTGTCCAACTAACGATAGTCTACACACAACCTCGTGGTCCCATCTTTCTTCTTTACTAACAACACTAGTGCTTCCCTTGGAAACACATTAGGTCTCACAAACTGCTTATCCAACAACTCTCCTAGTTGTTTCTTAAGCTCAATTAACTCTATAAGAAACATCTTATAAGTAGCTATGGATATGGGTCCAACACCATATATCAAATCTATAGAAAACTCTATCTCTTTCAAGTAGTAAACTGAAATATATCCTTAGGAAACACGTTTGGAAATTCTCTAACAACAAGGAGGTCACCTACAGAAACCTTGGTCTCTATTTCCAAGTTAGACAAAATCATGTACACTTGAGCATTTTCTTTCAAACATGACCAAATTTGGTTGGCAGAGATAGACATCTCATTATCACTCATTTCAGGATTACCAAACACCAACGTTTTGTCAAAACAATTCAACAGAACATGGTTAGAAGATAACCAGTCCATACCCAGAATAGCATCAATTTGGCTAAGAGGAAAATAAATTAGATTAACACAAAATTTTCTATCAGAAATTTCCACAAAACAATTCAAACACACATCAGAAATCAAAACATACCCACTAGTTGGGGTCTCAATCACAAGCTCATCATTCGAAGAAGGAAGTTTAAGTTTTTCCACTCACACATAAAATATAAACGAATGGATCACACTGGACTCAAATAGCACAAGTATCATAATACCATATTTTCCTTGGTAATGGGGAGAGTACCTCACCAACTCTTGGCTGTATACTCAACAATAATCATAATTCCTTGCTTACGCTCTAAGAATTCCATCATTTTCTTATTTCTAACATTCTCAGGAAAATATTTCTCCAAAAATGCCCTCTTAAAGGTTTCCCAAGTCACAACTTGTCCTTTAGCCTCAAAGCTTGGAAAACATCAGCTATTGTACAATCATTCTTACTAGTCATCACTCCTTACATACACCAAGTGAAAAACATACACCCAACACACAATATAATTCTACACCCACTTAATCACTATAGAGAGTTGATGCCTTGAAAATCACCTATCATTCACTTATTTGTATTTCTGGCTGCTTGCCATAATGCTTCTTTGCCATTCACAAATTATCCAGGTGGCCAGTCTGCTAATATATGAATATGCGTTGAAACTTATGGTACAACAGACATCAGGAATACAAACATATTATGACAGCATCCTCAAATCTCCATAATCCATAAGCAAAATACCAATCACCTTATGGAAAAATATTTTCATCATAACATTATACGTACCACAAGTAAGGTTAAACCACCATACCTTATTCAAATAAGATCATTACCAACTTAGACATGACCATAGAATATCCTCAAGCAACATAAAATCATATTAATAATCTAACTAATAATCCACAATTTATCTTTCAAATAATTTCCAATCCCTTTAAACTTTCACAAGAAAAGATTTAAATCTAGCATGTATCTTAATTCTCCTTTCTCCTACCACCTCACTACTTAATCCTCAAAATTGAATCCTCTAGTATTTAAACCACTTATCTACATACCATTCATTCTCTACTTCTAAAAATTAATGCAGTATAGTTCCATAATAAAAATATGACAAAACATCCCAAATGTCATCAAAATCACTTTCCAAAGATCATCAAATGTAACTCCATCATCACTAATATTCCAACTTATAGATCATTACCTATCTTATGGTTTAAATTAACATGTTCTCATCATAAAATAACCATCAAATGACATGAATATTAAGCCTAAATGATAACCATAAATCTGCCCAATTAAGCATATAAAATAGTCCTAAAAATTTCTTAACTAGAGATTGAAGCCTAGCTTGCTTCTTCTACTACTATATCTTGGTAATATTGTACATGGTATACTGAAATATTATCTGGTTTTTCCGTCCCAAAATATATATAATAGTCCTTGCGATAAAGTTTCCTTTTTGTGGTCCAAGATATAACCATGACCTCATGCCCCTCTATTCCCAAAAAAAAAATATATTACAGAAAACACAGTCCACGATTAAAAATACATAGAACATTTAACACAGAAAATATTGCAGAGCACAGCAAAAACATAACACACAGTCCTAAGGAACAAACATGCTCTGATACCACTATTATAACACCTCAACTTGCAATCTTGTTATTATTGATTTTTAATGAAAATTTCTTTTCAATTTTCTTAAAAGCACTAAACTGAATATAACAAAATTTTGCCAATAACTCATACTCCAAGAAAATTTCATTACTGAGTAATATTTATAAATCTAAAGTAATATATATAATAAGATTACAAACTGACACTGGTTCTATTACATAGTACAACTAACTCAAAACACTCTGTAACAAAAGAATACATCTTCAAACATATCATCTTCAAACAAAATCCTCTTCTTGTAAACAGCTAGTAGTCTCTCTTTGCTGTTCATCTGCTCGCCCGAATAAAATCGAGGTCATAGCAGGTGTCAACCACAGACACAAAATACAGGGTAAGTTTATGATAAATACAATTTAAGCAACAGAATATATTCAATATGCAGATATTCATAACAACATTCTTAAAGATGCATGATTCTCTTAGACTCTTATCATGATGCATAATTTTCTTGAACTCTTATTATTTGGTACCAACTGTCAAGATAGTCCCATCCCAGTGGTCCAGAACTGATCCGACTAGTCAGGGTCTCCCAGTGTTGCACAGGTTCTCACCCACACTTCATGTGATCATCATGGGTGGTGTGTCCTCACTGCAAAAGTCACCCCCCAGCTCAGACTTCTCTTGTCTGAACGCACGGACTCAGTCCTTGTAACTATCTGAGACACCTCCTCTTTGATGCAACTTTTATACACACCTCCTCTCTAAGACAACTCCTATGCACATGAGACACATGAAACTAATTCACTAAATGCATAACTCTTTTCATATGTATTTTCAACATCAGTCCTCAATCACTATCTCACATACTTTTACTCAGAAATTCAACATATCATTTATGTACAAAGATTCATAGAAACACTCAGCAACACGTGAACTTCATAGAAATTCATAGAAACACTCAACAACACATGAACTTCAAACACTTATTCAAACACAAACAATACTTAAACTATCTTTATCATAAAGCTTCCCTATACATACCTTATAACCTCTTAATAAGCTTGTCTTTCTCTTCTTAAAGGTGCTAGCTTTACACGTGATTCTTCAAGGGGGAATGAAGTCTCTTTATGCTTTTGAAAAGGAAGGATAAAAATGAAATGAAAGAGGTAAGAGGAGAGTAGTTCACGTGAAGATGGGTAGAAAGGAAAACTTCAAGAATGACTTCCACTTAAGGCCTTTCTCCTTTTATATAGAGTTTGGAAAATAATAAAATATTCAAGGACATTTCTACCCTTCCTAGCTAGTTACTCTCATTCGGTTTCATTAGAACTTAGTTTCATCTTATTACATCCCATCCTAACCAAGCTCATAATGACTCTTGCTAATTATCTTCCAACTTTACAAAAATCTTCTAAGCCACGATGACTCCTTTACAAGTGTCCTACCACTTGTCATGTGTCATGAAGCTTTCTTTACAAGTCTCCCTCCACTTGTCTAAGTCATGATGCCTTGTTTACAAGTGTCCCTCCACTTGTCTAAGTCATGAAGCTTCTCCTTCTTTCTCCATTTTCACATGACCTACAAGGAAGGAAAAGAAGATTTTCTTCCTTTCATGTTATCTTGTGTAAATATTTTGTAAAGCATGATGACTTATTAGCCTTTTTTTTTTCTTCTCTTCTTCACGTGTATTCTCCTTAGCCTAGGGGAGGATTTTTATCTTCCTTTCCTCTTTCTATATCATGTATTCATTTCCTTAAAGAGAAGAAAATTGTGTGGTTCTCCTTGTGTCCATATGTCACTTTTCATGAAGAAGAAGAATTCAATTCCAACATGACTTCACACATGGCATTCCTTAAGAGGAAGTAAAGTTCAATTTAAACTCTTCTACCTAAAGGATAATATTAAATAATAGAACTCTAGAGTTTTCCATAAACTGACTTCAACTACAGTATAAATTGCTCACAAGCAGTCTATACAGAGTGCTACACAGACCTTACATACAAGACTGCTTTTATCTTAATTCTAATTGGTCTGTTCTGCTTCTAACCATCAAAATTACTAAATCATCTTATTGAATAAGTCTATTCATCCTACAATTAAGAGAAAATTCCACAGATTCTGTTTATCATTTTTCCATATTTTTATGATGCTTGAATTCTCCTAAATAAAATTTCAAAGTTATGACTCTATGAAATTCATAGAAATTCTATTCCGAGACTTTCTGTCACTAAAAGTATTTTGGTAATCTGTCATCCAAGGGCACTTTGTAATTTCATCAAGCTTTCATAAAATATCAAAGGGTGTCTTAGTAATTTTTGCCTCAAGGGTACTATGGTAATTTGTCACTCACCCTAAGGGTATGATTGTAATTTTCACTATAAAATATGTCAACAAAATATCTAAGGGTATTTGTGTAATTTTGGCTCAAGGGTATTTTTGTAACTTCTATTTTAAAATATCTAACCAAAAATATCCTAGGGCATTATCATCATTTTCACCTCAAGGGCATTTCTGTAATTTCGGTTTCAAGGGAACGGTAATATGGTCATTTCTCTTCAAACATTTTTATAATATCTCTAATTAATATTTCACACAAATAATTTAAATATAGACCAATTAAATCTCACATAACCTAACACTCACATCAAATAGTTGTGTAAGAAACATTTTGACCATACATTTGTACTTATTGAAATTTCAGGGTGTTACATGTACCATTACCTCACTGTGTCCGGTCATGACGAGTTTTAGGAACCCCAACAATTTGACTGTTTCAATGTACTCAGAACAAAACTCAATAGATTTTTTGGCAGCTTACCTTTCAACAATGAAAGCTCCTGGTCGATATTGATTCTTGGTATAACCTTTTAACATCTTCATGTACATCTCAACTGGATACGTCCATCGTAAAAAATGGGACCACACAACTTGATCTCCCTCACTAGATGAAAAATTAATTGAACCATTATGTCATAAAATGAAGGAGGAAAAAAACATCTCCAATTGACAAAGGAAAATGGCAGCCTTATTCTCTAAATCATCTAACTATCGAGGGTCAATGACTTTGCTACATATAACATTAAAGAAAAAGCACGAACGAGTTATGGAAACCCTAACTTTGTCAGGCAAGATACCTCAAATGGCTATATGCAAGAGTTGTTGCATTAAGACGTGGAAATCATGAGACTTCAAGCCAACCAATTTGAGATCTTTGACTGAAACAAGGCTCTTGATATTTGAAGAGTATCCTTGTGGGACTTTCGCACTTCACAAACACTAACAAAAAAATTTCTTCTCTTTTATTGACATTGTGTGACATGCTAGGGGCAAATACATTCGTCGACCTTGTGACATCAGATGCAACTGCTCACGTATACCTATGTCAACCAAATCTTGAGGACACTTCAAACCATCTATTGTCTTGCCTTTAATGTTAAGAAGGGTGCCAACTAAACTATCACAAACATTTTTATTAACATGCATGACGTCTATATAATGTCTAACATCTAGATCAGACCAATATGGAAGATTAAAGAATATTGACCTTTTCTTCCATATGTTCTTCTCAAATGCACCCTTCTTTTATTTAGGTCTTCCCAAAGATAGTCACAATGTCCTTCACTTGATCATAAACTTCATTTTTAGCTAAGGGCTTCAGCTCACTTTGATTCTCCCAGCTTCCATTAAAAGTTTTTTTCAATCAACGATACCAGTGATAAGGTTTGAGAAAGCTTTGATGCTTAGTATATATTTTCTTCTTTCCATGTTTCAGTTGGATGAAGCTTATATCTTTCTCACAGATAGGACATGCGTGATGTACTTTGACGTTATATCCCCTCAAATACCCATATGCTAGAAAGTCATTAATGGTACAAAATACTATTCCACGCAACCTAAAGGTCTGCTGCAGATTCCCATCAAACACATCAATGCCATCTACCCACAATTTTCTCAAGTGTTCAATCAACAGAGTTAGATACACATTACTATCATTTCCTGGCTATCTTGGACCAGCTATCATCATACACAACATAATTTATTTTCGCTTCATGCACAACCAAAGAGGGAGATTGTAAATCATAAGCAAAAAAGACCATGAACTTGGTTCGTGCTTAAGTTACCAAAAGGATTCATTCCATCTAAAGGAAGACCAAGCCTTAGGTTTCTTGGCTCCTCCCCAAAATCTAGATACAAACAATTAATTGTCTTCCATTGGGGAGAATCATCCAGATCGCATAGCAACCCATTGATTTTTTTTATTCTTAAGATATCTATAGGGTTTAGATTTTGATTCTTTGTCTGGGTTTGACAAGGGAGATCTATTGTAATAGCTTGTAAGGAATTATATTTGTTTTATTGAAAACTCTAACCTAGTGTTGGTTGGAAGTCACTGGATGTAGCCTCCAAGTTTGCGAGGTGAACCAATATAGATCGATGAGTCTTTTATTCTAATTCTGTATAGTTCTCATTGTTTGTTTTTGGGTAATCAAGAAATTATCAACTTAACAAGGGTGATCTTGGCTGAAAGAAAAGTTCTGGTTTGAAAAAGGTTTTAAGTGATACGATCCAGATTTCAAATTCCACAAATATTTTTAAGTAAAATTTTAAATACCTGGTTTAAACCAATTCACTCCCCCTCTTGGTTTATTTGAAGAGTGTTCATTGTATTTTTCAATTGGTATCAAGAGCTAGTTCCTGAAAGTTATTCAAGATCACTTTCTTTTCAAAGAAAATGAATACTACTCAAATAACTTTTAGAGAGGGAGCTTCTCTCAATTATCCACTGATGTTTGAGGGTGAGCATTTTAGTTTTTGGGAAAATCGCATGCAGATCTTTATTCAATCAAATGATCCTAGAGCTTGGAATGCCATTGAGAAAGGTCCTTTAGTTCCAATGAAAACTATTGATAATAAATTGGTTCCCAAAGAATGAGATGAGATGACAGATGCTGAAAAAAAAGTTGTGCAATATGATTTTAAAGCTAAGAACATGATTACATCTACTTTGTCTTCTGATGAATTTTTTAGAATTGTGAGATGTAGAAGTGCAAAAGAAATGTGGGAGATGTTGGAGGTAACTCATGAAGGAACATATGAAGTAAGGAGATCAAGGAAGCATGCCTTGATTCATGAATATGAGATGTTCAAGATGAGCAATACTGAAAACATATCTTAGCTACAAACAAGATTCACACATATTGTCAATCATTTTCTTGGTCTTGGAAAGATATTTGATGCTGAAGAATTGAACATCAAAATACTAAAGTGTCTAACAATACCTTTGCAACCAAAAGTTACAGCAACCAAGGAATCCAAAGACTTGTCTAAGATCTCCATGGCCGCACTTTTTGGTAAGCTACTTGAATATGAACTTGAAATGTCACAACTAACCAATGCAGAAGATGCAGAAAAGAAACATAAAAGCATAGCCTTGAAAGTTACATCCTCTAAAGTTAAGAAAAAAGAAGATTCAAGTGAAGAAGATGAAGATGACAACATAAATCTAATTGTCAAAAGGTTCAACAAATTCATGAGAAGGAACAAGAATAGAAAGTTCACAAAGTTCAACAAGAAAAATGACAACAACAACAATACCTCTACCAACTTCACTTGCTGTGAATATGGAAAACCTGGACATATCAAATCTGAGTGTCCAATATTCTTGAAGAAGCAACAAGGTGAGAGGAAGATAAAGAAGGAAGGAAAGACAAAGAAGGCATACATGGCTTGGGAAGATAATGAATCAACTACATCTGGATCAGCTAGTGAAGATCAAAAAGAAGCTAATGTTTATCTCACTTCAACAGTAAGTGATGATAAAGAATTCTCTAGTGCTGAATCTGAGGTATTTCTAAGAGCAAGATCATCATTGTGGTATCTTGATAGTGGTTACTCTAGGTACATGACAGGTGACATATCCATGCTTACAAATGTTATATTAAAAGATGGCGGATTTGTCACTTACGATGATAATAACAAAGGGAAGATAATTGGAGAAGGAAACATAGGAGACAACCTTAAGACTATGATCAGAAATGTCTTGTATGTTGATGGCTTGAAACATAATCTCCTTAGCATAAGCCAACTATGTGACAAAGGGTTCAAAGTTTCTTTCAACAACAACTGTTGTTTGATTTAATTTGTGACAGTAAAAGTGGTGAAGTTATCCATGTTGGTAAGAGAAAGGGTAACATTTATGTGTTGTCCATTGACCATGCATTCATTCAAAACACTAGTTGTCTTGTGAGTAAAACTAATGAAACATGGTTATGGCATAGAAGAGCAAGTTATAGAAACATGCATCATTTGAACAAGCTTGTAAGAAAGAACTTGATAATAGGATTACCTAAGCTTAATTTTGAAAAGGATAAAATATGTGAAGCTTGTCAAAGAGGTAAACAAACAAAGAATTCTTTTCAAAGTAAAATTGTTGTTTATACTTCTAGACCTCTTGAGTTGCTTCATATGGATTTATGCAGTCTTTCTAGAACCATGAGCTTAGGGGGTAATTTCTATGGGCTTGCTATTGTAGATGATTACTCAAGATATACATGGACTTTATTCATAAGATCCAAGAGTGATGCATTCACTGTTTTTAGAAAATTGGCCAAGATAATTCAAAATGAAAAAGCTTGCAATATTGTTTCAATTAGAAGTGATCATGGTGGAGAATTCCAAAATGAACATTTTGAAAAGTTTAGTGAAGAATTTGAGATTAATCACAATTTTTCAGCTCCAAGAACACCCCCAACAAAATGGTGTTGTAGAGAGGAAAAACAAATCAATTGAGGAAAGTGCAAGAACATTTTTAAATGAAACAAACTTGCCTAAGCACTTTTGGGCGGATGTTGTAAGTACGGTTTGTTATACTTTGAATAGGATTCTCATAAGGCCCATTTTGAAGAAAACCCCTTATGAACTATACAAAGGAAGGAAACCAAACATATATCATCTTAGAGCTTTTGGCTGCAAGTGTTTTGTGTTAAATAATGGCAAAGATTCTCTTGACAAATTTGATTCTAAAGCTGATAAAGCAATTTTTCTTGGTTACTCTTTACAAAGTAAAGCTTATAGGATCTTTAATAAAAGAACATTGTGTGTTAAGGAATCTGTCCATGTTATATGTGATGAGACTAACCCTTCCAAGGAAGATTTGGAGTGTGATGTTGATATAGGACAAATGTAAGAATTTCTGCAACTAGATGACTTGAATGAAAAAGAAAAAGATGAACCAAATGATGAGTTTGAACAATCAACTCCTTTACAAAAGTACAAGGATTGGAGAACTACTAAAGATCTTTCCCTTGACAACATAATTGGGGAAGTATCCAAGGGAGTTTCTACTATATCTTCTTTAAGAAACCTTTGTTGTACCATGGCTTTTGTTTCACAAATTGAACCAAAAAATGTTGATCAAGTTCTGCTGGATGAACATTGGTTAATAGCTATGCATGATGAATTGAATTAATTCAAAAGAAACCAAGTTTGGGAATTAGTTCCTATACCATCTACTCATATTTCTATTGGCACAAAATGGGTTTTTTTTCAAACAAGTGATAAGTGCCCTAATTCAGTTAAATTCATGCTTCAAATGCAGGCACTTATCTTTTGATTTCACAAGATTTGATTATAAATTTGCCCTAAACCTAGTTAAATAACACCTAATGCTTGTATAAAAGTTGTTGCTTATATTTCGGAAGATTAATCCAATCATGCTTTGTATTTTGATAGATTCCGTGGACTTCCAAAGCTTTCGTACACTTAGAGCAAGCAAAAATGGATCATAAAGCAAACGTAGGAGGTGCAGCAAGCAAATCAGGCCCAAAATGCATCAAAGCCCAAAAGACTCTTCTGGAAGTACATTTAACTCGCCCAAGCGAGTGAATATAATGCAATTTGCTCGCCCAAGCGAGCAGCTCCTGCAAATGGGCCTTTAAGTGGCCAAGTGGACGTCCAAGTTGGGCTTTAACTCGCCCAAGCGAGTGAAATATGAAGAAATTGGTCGCTTAGGCGACCAAACTCGATCAGGCCAGCCCCTATAAATACCCAAGCACCCCCCAAGGCCAAAAACATTCCTCTCAACCTCCATTCTTCTCTTTATTGCTTCTTCTAAGCTTTTTTCTTTAGTTTAGGCTCTTAAATATTAGTATTAGGTAGTTAGGGAAGTGAGAGAAGTGAGATTTAGTGTGGAGACTTTGCCGAAAAGAAGCGGTGATGGGGCCCTTCATCAATTCTTCTCTTAAGGAGGTTCTCTCTATGCTTGGTTAGTTTCTCTTATGGATTGAATGTAATCTTCTACTTTTAAGTATCTCTTTTAATATTTATGCATAAGTCTTTTCCATTTATTATTGGTAATTTTATTCCGTTCTTAATGCTTGATTCTACTTGATCACTAGTTTCATGAAATTGGATTCTAAGTTTAACTGGAAAGTACCTTAGGATTTGAACTAAATAATTTTACTCTTTACTTTACGTTGCTAAGAATAGAGCATAACGTTTAGATTGCAAATAGCACGCGATTATGATTGTAATGCTGGGTTATTTACTTCGTATGCGAGGGATCGATATTCGATAAATATCCTTAGAACTCGATTGCGAGGGATCAATTCGAGGTTAATTAATGTGTGCATCAGTAATAATAGAAAATGATTTATACATGGTAATATTAATTGGATACCGAGGTATGAATGATGAAATCCAATCCTACGCTTTTCTTTAGTTAAAATCGTTTTATTAGCTTTCGTAATCTTTCGTAATTTTTCTTTATTTCC
>PYAF01001684.1:455245-473167 GCA_007407185.1 Glycine tomentella | reverse complement strand
GTGTGCATCAGTAATAATAGAAAATGATTTATACATGGTAATATTAATTGGATACCGAGGTATGAATGATGAAATCCAATCCTACGCTTTTCTTTAGTTAAAATCGTTTTATTAGCTTTCGTAATCTTTCGTAATTTTTCTTTATTTCCGTAAAACCATCAAAACTTCGACCATACTCGTTGTACATAACTATTAAACTTTTATTTGGATAAACTGAGTAGCACAAGTCCCTGTGGAGACGAACTTTTATAAATTTTGTAACTTACAACGACAATTGGTACACTTGCCAAAAGTCTAACAACAAGCTAGATGAAAGTGGCATCATAATAAGAAACAAGGCCAGATTGGTTGCTAAAGGTTACAACTAAGAGGAAGGCATTGATTATGATGAAACTTATTGATATAGGTCTAAACCCATTAGACATGAATTTTCCAAATCTACCTTTCAATGAAACTCAATCTTCAAGCAACTTTCAAGAACACAAAAGCTGTCCAAGCTTTCATGAAAATATATGGCTGGAAGCTTTCTTTAATGACAGCAATGGAAGATGGAAGAGAGGTTAGGGATGAAGATGGAAGACACCATGGAGAAGCTCTCCAATAAGTCTAGGAAGAATCACCACAATAGCTTGAAGCCATTGATAAGAAACAAGAGGTTCTTGCACAAGAACTTGAGAGAAACTCTCACAACAATTTTCAGAATTGTATTAATGAACCAAAGTTAGTTACATTCAGTTTATGGACAGCTTATATATGCCATGAAATTACACATCAAGTGCACATGAAATGACAATTCAAATAAAGCTTGAAGTGCAACAAATGGAGCCTAAATATAAGCTAAATGAAGCTTATGGTGCAAGCTTCTCTAAGTGACCCTCGGTTGTCCCAAATTAAAAATTGGTGCAGTATTTTTAGCTTCTAAGTGCAGCCAACAAGTTTACTAAGTTGTTACACAATAACATACAAGTGCACCTACACCTCTTTACACAATTTCACTAAAGGACCTTTTTATTTGTCTCAACTTAAGCTTCTAACAAGTGCTGGAATTTATTGAATAAAAATTCACTTGAGACATCAAAATCCAGCCTTTGTTCTCCTTGGATTGGTGTGCTTCCTCATGCTTGTCCAAGTTAGCCTTGATGTGGTCTTGAAGGGCATGAGTTCTAGCTCTTGTCATGGGTCATTTAAAGCTCACCAAAGGAAGTGCTTCAAGGTGTCCTTCTAGACCTTTGGCTTGGAATGGACCTCCATCATCCCCTCCTTCTTGAAAGGAACTTGACCTCAAGTTTGCTTACCCACTTGTACCTACATCATACAAAGAAAGATCACAAACATTGAAAGTATTACTCACACCATACTCACTAGGCAACTCAAGTTTGTAAGCATTGTTGTTGATCCTCTCTAAAATCTTGAAAGGTCCATCTCCTCTTTGTTGGAGCTTGGATTTCCTTTCTTGAGGAAATCTATCCTTCCTCAAATGAAGTCATATCAAATCTCCTTCATTAAAGATCACTTGCTTTTTGTGCTTATTGGCTTGCTTTGCATATTGTTCCATCTATCTCTCCATATGTTCCTTCACTTGTTCATGCAACTTCCTAACATAAGAAGCTTTAGACAAAGCATCATGATTAACCATAGAAGAAGTGTTAGGTAAAGACAATAAATCAAGAGGATTTAAAGGATTAAAGCCATAAACAATTTCAAAAGGAGATAAGGAAGTAGTCTTGTGAACTACTCTATTGTAAGCAAACTCAATGTGAGGTAGACACTCCTCCCAAGTTCTCAAATTACCCTTGATGTAACATCTAAGAAGTTGTCCCAATGTCCTATTTACCACCTCAATTTGGCCATCCGTTTGTGGGTGACAAGTTGATGAAAACAAGAGTTTTGTACCAAGCTTACCCTACAATGTCTTCCAAAAGTGGCTAAGGAACTTTGTGTCTCTATCACTCACAATGCTTCTTGGCAATCCATGTAGTCTCACCACTTCCTTAAAGAAAAGATTGACTACTTCACAAGCATCATTACTCTTGTGGCAAGGAATGAAGTGTGCCATCTTTGAAAACTTATCAACAACAACAAAGATAGAATCCTTTCCCCTCTTGGATCTTGGAAGACCAAGCACAAAATCCATAGAAATGTCAACCCAAGGGGAGTTAGGAATAGGCAAAGGTGTATACAAACCATGAGGCATTAATCTAGATTTAGCTTTATGACAAGTAATGCATTGAGAAATAAGCTTATGCATATCATGCCTCATTTTTTTGCCAAAAGAAATGTTCATGTAAAATAGCCAAAGTTTTGTCCACACCAAAGTGCCCCATCAAATTATTCTCATGTGCTTCCCTAATGAAAAATTCTCTCAAAGAGCTTTTAGGAACACATAGCTTCTTTTCCTTGAACAAGAAACCATCATGTCTAAAATATCCTTAATGAGCCCCTTTTTCACACAATGCATAAATACTAGAGAAGTCATGATCACTTGCATACAATTCCTTTATGTTATTATAACCAAGCAACTTAGTTTCAAGCATAGAAATCAAACAATGTCTCCTTGATAAGGCATCCGTTACCACATTCAACTTGCCTTGCTTGTGTTTAATAACATAAGGAAATTGTTCAATGAATTCAACCCACTTAGCATGTCTCTTGTTAAGTTTGCCTTGGCTTTTCAAATATTTAAGAGGTTCATGATCACTATGTATCACAGATTCCTTAGGTAAAAGATAATGTTTCCAAGTTTGCAAGACTCTAACAAGTGCATACAACTCTTTATCATAAGTGGAATAGTTCAAACATGCACCCTTCAATTTCTCACTAAAATAGGCAATAGGATGTTTATCTTGAATCAAAACCCCCCAATGCCCACATTAGAAGCATCACATTCCAATTCAAAGGAAGCATTAAAATTAGGCAATGCAAGAATAGGTGCATGAGACAACTTATCCTTCAAAGTTTGGAAAGCAATTTCATGTTCTTGCTTCCAAGAAAAGCTCATGGTTTTCTTCATCAGTTCATTCAAAGGAGAAGCAATGGTACTAAAATCCTTTACAAATCTCCTATAAAAGCTAGGTAAACCATGGAAGCTTCTCACATCCTTCACACCTTTTGGAGTTGGCCACTCCATTATGGCTTTCACTTTCTCTTGATCTACTTGGACTCCTTGAGCACCTACTACAAAACCTAGAAACACAACTTGTGAAGTGCAAAAGGAACATTTATCAATTGCTCCATACAAAGTTTCCTTCCTTAGCACCTCCAAGACACTTTTAACATGCATCAAATGATCATTTAAATTGGCACTATAAACAAGAATGTCATCAAAGTACACTACCACATACTTGCCTATAAAGTGTCTAAGAACATGATTCATAAGTCTCATAAAGGTACTTGGTTCATTAGTCAAACCAAAAGGCATAACTAACCATTCATGAAGCCCAAATTTTGTTTTGAAAGCCGTTTTCCATTCATCCCCTTCCCTCATCCTTATTTGATGGTAACCACTCTTTAGATCAATTTTAGAGAAAATGGTAGCACCATGCAATTCATCCAAAAGATCATTAACTCTAGGGATAGGATGCCTATACCTTATGGTGATGTTGTTTATTGCCCTACAATCCGTGCAAATTCTCCAAGTTCCCTTCTTCTTAGGCACAAGAATAATAGGCATGGCACAAGGGCTCATGCTCTAACGGATCCACCCTTTGTCAAGTAGCTTTTCTACTTATGTTTGGATCTCCTTTGCTTCCATGGGGGAAGTCTTATATGTTGGCCTATTTGGAAGTGAACAACGAATCAAGTCAATTTGGTGCTCTATGCCTCTCAAAGGAGGCAAGCCATTAGGCACTTCTTTTGGAAAAACATCATGATATTCCTCCAAAAGAGATTGCATAGCTTTTGGCAATTTTTCACCTTCTTTTTCAACATGTAAACAAAGACAGTTAGGAAGCATAAAATAAAGAGGATGTTTTTCCAATAACAGTCTCTTAATTTGTTTTTCACTCAAGAACAAACTCTCTTTAATCTCATGAATTTTTTTACTCTCATTTTCTTTCTCTTTTCTTTGCTTCCCACTAGTTTTTCTCTTTGGATCACTTTCTTTGCCTTTTTTTGTGCAGAATTTTTTGTCAAGTGCAGTATTTCTTTTCAACTCCTCAATTCTTTTCTCTTTCATCCTCACTTGATCCTCACACACTTGTCTAAGAGTCAAAGGCCTCAAAATAATTTTTTTTCCAAAGTGCTCAAACTCAAAAGTGTTATCCTTGCCATTGTGTATGACTTTTCTATCATATTGCCATGGCCTACAAAGAAGGATATGACCAGCCTCCATAGGTACAATATCACAAAGAACATTATCATTATAAGCATTAATAGAAAAAGGAATGAGCACTTGAGAATTTACCACCACTTCTCCACTTTCACTAAGCCATTGTAGCTTGTATGGCCTTGGATGCTTTGTTGTTGGCAAGTGTAATTTCTTCACAAGTCCTGTGCTAGCCACATTGGTGTAGCTGCCCCCATCAATGATAAGTGAGCAAACTTTCTTTTCAACTAAGCATCTTGTGCGAAAAATATTTTCTCTTTGACTTTCCTATTTTTCTAGGCAACAATTGTTCAACATTCTCCTTACCATCAAGAGATCACCCTCCTCGGCCTCCACTAGTGTGAGTTCTTCTTCTTCTTCACTTGAAGAACTATTTGAGTCACTTGAAGACTCACTCCTTATGCCTCCATCCTCAAGCAAAATCATAGTTCTCTTGTTGGGACATTGGGAAGCAATGTGACCCTTACCAAGGCACTTAAAACACTTGATATTACTTGATCTTTTAGGAGTTGGATCCACAATTATTTTGCTTGAGCTTTCCACCATTTTTCTTTATTTTTTTCATGAAAAACCTCCCTTTTAGGCTTGTCCTTCCAGCTGGAAGTTACAGCCTCATTGGTCTTGGACAAGGAAGCTTTTCTCCTTTTTAGTTGTTGCTCAACCCTTTGAGCTTTATGGACTAGCTCCTCAATTATAGCTCCATCACGTCTTGAATTTCTCTATTCAAGCCATGAAGGAACCTAGCCATTGTTGCTTCTTGGACCTCCACAATTTCAGCCTTTATCATCATCAATTCCATTTCCTTATAGTAGTCATCAACACTTTTGTAGCCTTGGAAATGTCTTTGAAGTTTGTTGTGGACTTCTCTTGCATAATAAGTGGGAATAAATCTTCCTCTCAAGCATGCCTTCAAGTCATTCCAACAATTTACTCTTTGTCGTCTTCCTGGTACCTCTATAGCCATACAAGAAGAAAGCATCTCCACCCTGTTTGTTGACAACATTCATGATATCATGAAAAATACTTGTTTGCTCATCTGTATTTCAAATACAGAACATAAGATGTTATATATAGTCCAAAATTCAATTGTTTCTATTGTTATTGTAGTTTATTTTATATTCAAACTTGTTAGTGTGACAAAGTGTGATTTAAAATTAGATTTTAATTGAACCTTGTCATAACTCTGTTCAGCATATATATATTTGTTACCAACATGAGTTTGCACTATACCACTTGGAAAAGGCATGGTTGGATAATCCTTTAATGATTTCTTGTTGGACTGCAATATCTCTTCAATGTGAAGTAATGCAAAATTTTGTAAATCTTTAATTGGCAACTGAAAATATATAATTTTGACCATAATGAAACATAACTATTCATATATCAACACCAGATGGAAATTATATTCAAAGTATGGATTTGGTCTATTTTACCAGTATGTTTGTAAGCGTTCTTTGATAATGTAGAATCCCATCAATGAGATAATCAGCTGTTTCACACCAGACATACTCTCGTTTGTCAATGTTATTGGAGATGAACATTGTAACAAACAATCTCTTTAGAAATATTCCAGAACTCCACTGGTATGCTTCTTTTAAAGCATCAATGTACTCCTTATCATCATGCAAAAAACTCATTGCAAAACACGTTTCTCTAAATGAAGGATATAGTTTACCACCAACTATACAAACATGTTCATAACTAGTTGGCCCTTTAACCACTGACAACATGATCCTAAGATAATACAATTCTCCAGTACTTGGAGGAACTTAGTTCAACCTTCCAACTGTGTGGCCTTGTTTTCTTGGCTTCCATAAGCTGTCCTTAGCTACATATGTAAACTTTTTAATGAAATGGACATAACTCAGATGTTTGCCTTCATTGAATATGGTATTTTCTTGTAGCCAAGATGTAAACATGGACCCTTTAACAGTTGGCTTTGAGAGCACAACATCAATGTCATCATCATCTTCAAAGATTATTGAATTTTCACCAGGTAAATGAAAGTACAGTCGTTCAACAAATTGTGATATCTTGTGTATCTGGAATGAAAATATTCTCCAGCAAGATTCACAAGTAGATATATACCTACCATCTACATACTATTTTAACTCATTAACACACTCATCTGTTGTTCTAGCATCAATTTGCACAGGTACAAGAACAGTTGTTATGCGATCATATCCTTTATTAATGTACTTGAATAAATATTTTATGGATGTCGATTGATTGCACCATTCTATGTTGAGATGAGCTTGATATTTCAACAGCAGCTTTGCATTGTATGGCACAACATATCTGTTGTCTAGCACTATATTATTTTTTTCAATGCATCTCTAATCATTACGTCTTCGATAAACAGGATAGCCATCTTAATCAACTATAGTTTCAAGTTGCCATTTTTTGGAGAAATATCTAGAACACTTCTCATCTTTCATACATGGGGACTTCCTATTAGCAAACCCACATGGACCATGCATCATATGATTCTTGACATATTCATATAGTTGTGGGTCCTCAACTGTATCTTGTATGTCAACTAATATGATGGTATCAATATCTGAAAGAGATGGATACTTGTTGGAAGGATGCAAAAACAACAAGATATGTGCATGTGGTAATCCTCGTTTTTGGAATTCAATGGTGTAAATATATGCAATCATCATAGTATTAGTGAAAACATTAGTCAAACGGGTAAAAACAAAAGTTGTTAATAAGTGTTTCTGAAGTGAAGGTCTTACATGCTAGTACATTGCCTAAAACTTTATTATCTTTCAGATCAGTCATGAGTTGTTCCAACTTCAGTGTAAATATTCTTGTAACAATGTCTAGCCTATCTTGTGCAGTCAAATTAAGTGTTGATATAGACCTTTGAATTTCAAGCCAATATGGATTACAAGTGAACGTCAAAAACAAATCTGGGAACCCAACGCTGTTGTATATGGCCATTCCATTAAAGTACAATTGATCCATATACCTGCGGTTACCAACAATTAGCATGCTAACTACCAACTGCTTCTTGTGACGCAATTAAAATGTTGTATTTATCACAACGCAGTTGTTTTTGATGGGTTCTTATAAACATTCATCGTTCTGATTCCATCATTATGTAACCATCAACAATAAACTAGTGGAACAGTCATTTGGACCTCAATAAGGTTTCACTCTCTTCTTTTCTAGACTGTAGCCTAAAACACAAGAACTCTCTGATAGTTACTTTGATTATCTTCCTTTGATCTGAATCATCCATATCTCTATGTTTGATATCATTCTGGTATCCATCTTCACCATAAGGAAATAGAAGAGGATATTGCAATCCAAGATAACTTCGATGAAGCTCATTGATTCTTTGCAAACATCCACTTTGTTTTTCAAGTACAATATCTCTATTGATAGGTTGTGTTGCATCCCTAACAATAACTGCAACCACCTCTGAAACTGTGGGAAAATTATAAATTCTTCCATCATTTTCCCTATCTGATATTAACTACAAATTCACATTTTGTATCTGACAGTTTTCATATCTCACATTGGCCATACTAAAAGAGTTAACAAAGACATTGAATTCATCGAGCATTTCTTTCAACTGTGACACAAGATGTGAATCAAGGTGTTTTTCCCATCTGAAAATTACATGAAACTGTTAGTATTGTTTCGTATGTGTTTTGCTTTATGTATTCTTTATACTATGTGTGTGGTGGTATAATTTCTAAACATTTTGTTTGTATTACATTACAATAAGTCGTACTCGGTACATCGTTTAACCTAAATGTTCAGGTATTTGTGTAACACAAGGAACGTTGTACCTAGTAAAAAAGTAATGTAGTTGACATCTAGCCAAAAATAATACATCATAATAATTATAAGATGTCAAATAAAATTACAACTGTATCAAAAATTTTACCTTCCTCCACCAAGTCTGTTTTGAACTTCATTTTTTGTATTGTAGATATACGGCTGAGCAAATTTTGGAGCTTTTCCAACCATTGGTAATAGGCTTCCAATCAAATGACATGATTCTTCATGAATTCTATAAATTAGGGGACCTTTTCCTTGTAACAAACTTTTATCTATATTGGAACCAGGAGAGCAGAAAACAAATATCATATTATAAGCTCTGATATTCTCTTGGTAATTTCTGCCTTGGCGTGATTGTTAATCACATAGTAATTATTGCAGCAATTTTGGTGGATTCGTCAAAAAAGGAAGATGTATCTTGCCATTGCTACAACAAAGACTATATTTAGTGTTACTATGTGTTTTATTTTTCTTTGTAAGTTCTTCATACCACATAACAACTTGGCAATATGGATATATTTCAGTATCATCTCCTAAATCCAAACAGAAGCACATTAAATGAGTTTGACATTAGTAACATTGTAGTTTAACCAAACATTTTGTGGATAGACAGTCAAACCTGTGGCATCTGTGAGTTCATCCTCACTGTCAGGTTCAGCCAAATTATGACTCATTTCTGCATAATAAGCAACAGTAATACTTTACTCCATCCTTTGTACATGTTGCATCTGATTTTAAATTGTGTTAAGATTATTGGTACCTCCATTTGTCTGTACACTTTTACTGGATGGACCATGGTTTTCATTATATGTATCTGCATCAGAAGTTGAAGATGCAGCAACAAATTGATTCAACAAATTGTTTCAAACCCTACAGATTTCATGGATAGTTTTGTTTCGTCTGTTACGCATGTTAGTTGTTTGTGGCTGAGTATTAGTTATATTCTTATTTGTCAACTGCAGAGTTTTGTCATTGCTTATTATTCCTGCAAAATGTATATATTTTGCATAATTCAGAACACAAACAATTTTTATTTACATATTTTGTATAACTCAGAACACATGAACAATTTTTTTTACAAACAACAATTCGTCTACACTAATTACAGAAAGTCAGAGTTGTAAAAAATAGTGAACAGATGCAAACCTTTATTGTGCTTCATTATGTGTGTCATGGTTGAACTGTTGATTTTATATTTTTAAGCATAATTTCCTTTATGTAGACTCCTTCGATTATATCTTGCAGCTTTAACATAACAATATGTATTACTAACATGCACAAATTAATAACTGACACATGACTAAAATTTTTCTTTTATCAATAACTTTGTGCACAAATAGTAAAAACTGTGTTTGTTGAACAACATTATTGGTGTGTTCTAAACAATTCTATCAGACAACAAAGAATTTGGAAGGCTACAGCTATAATTGTCAGTTTTGAATCTTTTTTTACACAACTCAGTCTTCTATCTCAGAATATTAGTAATATCTGCTAATGGAGTAGACCCGATTTGTTGATTGACTTTTGTTGGAGCACAGTCCAACGAATCTGCATATTTCAACACACAAGGAAGAAAAATTATTTACTTGTACCATCTATAAGCTTAATTTCAAAACACTTATTATATATCTACAATAAGTGAAGAGATTATCAACCTTGATTTTGGGTTGTTAGTTATGGACTATTAGGACTTATATATTTAGATTTGCCCAAACTCTTAGCTTGCAATATAAGTTTTCATTTTAATCTTGTAGCTTTAATATGAACCTTTGTATTAGAAATGTCGTCTTCCATGTTTGAGTAACCTGTCTGCATAAATGGTGTTGAAACATTAATTAATTTTGCCCACACCTGAAATGGAGGAGAATTATGAAACTTGACTGAACTGTGGTGAGTGATACATAAACAGCTTGGAACAATAAAACATTTGCATCTCTTCCTAGTTAAATAACAGTAACTGAGCTTCCAAACTAATTTAGTGTTACTTGAACAATTAGGATTTATAATTATGCTCTTGATATACCAGCAACCAATTTTGAGTTTTTGTTTCAACAATAACATATGCACAACAATGTTTGATTTTTGCAGAGGAAGGGCACTCAGTGGAATAGGTATCATAAGTGTGTTACTATCAACAAAGAAATGGCATTGAGTGGGCAACTTGTTGGTATAACACATATTGTTATGTAGATATGACCAGATTTTGGGTAGATGTAATTTGATTTAGCTCATACTTTGAGTTGGACTTGACATGACTTGCAGTTGTGTGATTCATAGTTTGGCATGCTACTGAAATAATGTTAGATGTCAACTGACTTTGTGGCTTTTAACTTACAATAGTAACTATTTAAAAAATATAAATGTGGATTACAAAAACAATAATGGTTTTCGGGTGGTTAACTTGCTGTTGTTGAAATCGCATATATGTTTTTATAAAAATCTTACAATATGTGATGTTCAAATATATTAACCATAAACTCAACAACAACATTGTTGTATGTAAAAAAAAAAATGGATTTTTCAATGTGGGTGACATTTGGTGAGAATTTTCGGGAATATTACAGAAATTAACCATTACTTAACTGTTATATTAGGAATTATTGGGAATGTAAAAATAATTATTGTTACTCAACATCATAAGCTTGATATAAAACTGATCGTTGAAATGAAGTTACATATTATTCAACAGTTTCATGTTATTGGTAGCTTACACGCAATAGCATTTAAATATTGGAAATACCATTGACCACATTAAGCGATACAGTTCAAAGAGTTTACATGTGGTAACTGTTAAAAGTTATAAAGTGCAAATTACATGTTCGTTGTCACTCAATATACATTATAAGACAAAGTTGGTGACATAATATCACAAAAAAGGTCTTCAATCGTGCTTTGAAATTATCACTCAGTCTTGATATATTTCTTCTTCCTAGTACAAGATAATTGAATTTGTGATAAATCTTCAAATTGTATGGCATCCAATTGAGTATCACATGGATTGGAATTACGCTTAGCTAGTATTAGGGAGCCATCACATGTGCATCAGACTCACCAGTGGCTGAAAAGCAACATTCCTGAAACAATTGCTTTGTTATCAATAAGTATATAAAAAAAATTCAATCTATCTATAAAACCAAAGCATAACAACACGAAGCTCACACTGTCAACATCATTTTTCTTTTGATGAACCGATGGCATAGGAGACTATGACTCATCCTTGGTAACATGACAACAAACCAATTATAAACCACCAAATTGAATGTTAAATACAGTAATGACTGCACATTTAAATATGACTATTTTTTAGTTAAGGTTACCTGAATGTCAAAGTATGGAAGTTGTGACAACAGTTGTTGTCAATGTATCATCTTCCGATAACTCAGAAACGAAATGTCGTGTATTTCTAGGAACAACTTTAAATCTGAATGCTAATTTTTCCCAAGACACGATCTACACATTCTAGTATGTCTTTGGGATCAAAAAGTCTTTCTTGTTTAATTTTAGTTACATGAAAGCATTAATACAACATAACAAAATCATGTGTCATAAATAAATAGCAACATATCATGTCAACCATAATTTGATTGACCTCAGGAATGATTTGTTGCTTGATTTCATCTGTAGTTTCTCGTATCAGGGAATACCATTCACGATCTTATAGTGTAAAAATGGTGGAACAGTGGTTGACATACCCTAAACTCAATATGATATCTAAGGCACAACATTCATTAATTTACAGTGAAAGACATTGATAAATGGAAGTGCAACATGCACAATTTTATTTCAAGTTACCTTGGTATTGTGGTAGCACTTTGATTACCACAGCCAACGCAAACCACAGGCAGAGCATTTGCATCAACCTTTTTGTTACATTTGGACATGCATCATAAACCCAACCATTGGCTTTCAACAACTTTTATATAGTAGCCACAGTGACACACATGCACTCATACAAGGTATTCAGTTGCGTAAAGCACAAAACATAGTATTTGACTAAAGAACAAAACATATTATTCCTTAAATGACAACGTGAGAAACAAATCATGCTTCAGTACTTAAAGAAACCTTTTTAACCTAAATCAAATCATCAAATACTTGACATTTGCATTATGCAGAAAATGATAATGCTTCATTGTTGAATCAAAACTTTTTAACTTGGCTAATATCATGTAAATATTTCATAGTTGCATTATGCAGAAAACGATCTACGGTCGAATACAAAGAAGAACCAGAAATTTGACTTCCTAGTTGACTATAGGGATTCATTGTTTGCTGACTTGGAGCCATCCTGAAATTTATAATAAAAAAATCATAACACAACATTAGTGTACACATAACTACACAACGATAAACATATGATCCTTAGACTGATTTAAACGACCCTTGAATTCCAGAATTTCCTTAACATCGCTATTCACAAATATTTGAGAACCATATATTGAATTTTGTATTGACAAAGGATATGGTCCTGCATTCAAATGGGTAAGTATGAGTGTAAGATGTAGCTAACTCAAAATGTGTTCAAATTGGAAAATAAGGTTATAAACAATCAACCTCTAGCTTCTTTGATTTTAGCCATAGTGAGCAGCAAAACCACAGGCCCAGTAATATGGCCAACAACCTTAAGCTCCAAAGCAAGTGCTTCCCATAAAGTACAAATTATAACTGTTTCACTGTGTTGTCACATATTTCACAATGAATATATGCAATTAGGTCGTGTATAACAGTATGTTAGAATCAAAAAGCTGAAGCAAAGGATTCCAAGTTGAAGAAGCAAATGGTTTTGATGTTTTACATGCCCAATCTTAATTGATGGCATTTGTAATTTGTTTCTAAGCTTGGTCAATCAAGATAAAGCTTTATGATCCTCAATATTCATGCATTCATACATTCATATAATGAGAATTAATCATATAATGTTAATCAATCAAGTAATGATTCATAAAGGCTATTAGAAATTGTGTAAAACAATTTCTCACTGCTTTAATCAATTACGTTGGTTAAATAATCGATTACAGGCTTTTGTTGGTTTCTGGTAAAAACCTTATGAACATTTTAATCAATTACCACTTAATCGTAATCGATTAGATAAGCTCTTCACAGTTTTTGGAACTTCTTGTGATAATTGATTATTTGGGTATTTAATCGATTACCAGAGCTTCTGCATTATTTTACACAACATGTTCATCTGGTTTAATCGATTACCAGATATTCGTAATCGATTAAATATGCATTGTCAAGTTTTAGGCATGGTCTGTGTTAATCGATTATTTGGTTGTTTAATCGATTACTGAGTGCTTTGAAAAACTTGGTTCATCTGGAGTAATCGATTACAAGACAAATTAATCGATTAAATTGTTCGTGACAAATTCCCAGATTCCTGATGAACACTTTAATCAATTATCTGGTTAAATTAATCGATTACAATAGTTAAAATAATCGATTACATTGATGAAATAATCGATTACAGTTAGTTAAAACAGTTTTTTTTTTATAAATAGAAAAGTTGAGTCTCATTGAGAGAAAATACCCAAAGCGTACAAATTAGTAAAAACCTTTTCCTACAATTCTCTTGAGTACCCAAGTCAGAATCAAGCTTGATAATCATATTTGTTGAGTATCAATGGGATCTACATGAGTTCTAAGTGTTGTAACTCATAGATCAAAGTTTTCTCAAGCTTGCTCTTAAAGAAAGATTTCAAGAAAGTCAGTTATCATCTTCTACACATAATCTCAGGTTGAATCATTCATCTCATTGTTGTTTCTGAAGATTATAAGGTGGTATCTTTCTTGTACCTTAAGCTTGAAGTTCTAGTATATTTCTATTCTGAAATTGTTTGATATTTCCATATAACATTTGTAATCTTTAAAGCTTTTCTAGAAAGGGTTTCTAGAGGGAAGAACAGAGAGGGGATCTCTGGTTCTTGGTCTTTTGAAAAGTCTATAGGATATAGATTTTGAATTTTACCTAGGGAGGGTAAGAGAGATCATTTGTAAAACTTGTAAAGATATTTGTTATAGTGGAATTCTAACCAAGATTTTGGTTGGAAGAAAACTGGATGTAGCCTCTGGGGTTGAGAGGTGAACCAGTATAAACCTTTTGTGCTTTTATATTTTAGTTTATCTCGCATTTAATTCTTGAAGTATAGAAATTACTTGTCATACAAACTTGGTCATTGCATAGGAGTAAATTGATTGGAGAAGTAAACTGTTTTCCTAATTGGTTTTTAGATTGATGTGATCTTTCTAAAAGACTTCCACTGTTACATTTTTTAAAGGATTTTTTAAAACTCTGAGGTAAAACCAATTCACCCCCCCTCTTGGTTATTTACATAAGTGTTCATTATATTTTCAATTGGCATCAAGAGCTGGTTCTTGTAATTTGCTCAAGATCTTTTCAAAATCCTTGAAAATGAATGCTAATCAAATAACATTCAAGGAGGGAGCCTCATTGAATAAACCTCTTTTATTTAAAGGTGAACATTTCAATTTCTGGAGAAACAGAATGCAAATCTTCATCCAATCTAATGATCCGGGTGCTTGGAATTGTATTGAGAAAGGACTTTTCATTCCTACCAAGGTTGTTGATGGTAAATCAATACCAAAAGAATGGGATAAGATGTTTAAAATAGAAAAGAAAGCAACCTAATATGATTTCAAAGTAAAGAACATGATAACTTCTGGATTATCCTCTGATGAATTTTTCAGGACTGTTAGGTGTAAGAATGCCAAAGAAATGTGGGAACTACTTGAAGTTACGCATGAAGGAACAGACGATGTGAGAAGATCAAGAAAACATACTCTCATTCATGAGTATGAAATGTTCAAAATGAAAGATAATGAGAATATGAATCTCATTGTGAGAAAGTTTACCAAGTTCATGAGGAAAAACAAAAACAGAAGATTTCCACAACAAAAGAAGAGAAATGACAGCACAAATATTAACAATAACACATCCTCCATCACTTGCTTTGAATGTGGAAAGCAATGACACATAAAGTCTGAGTGCCCCTCACTAGCAAAGAAGTCACAAACTGATATAAGATCAAAAAGAGATGGAAAGCCTAGAAAAGCCTACATTGCATGGGAGGACAATGAATCTACAAGTTCAGAATCTTCTTCAGAAAAAGAAGTAGAAGCTCATCTATGCCTCACATCTATCATTTGTGAAGAAGAAGAGTCATCAAGTACAGAATCTGAGGTAAACTCTGAATTCAATATAGTAGTTGATGCTTTTCATGAGATGCATTGTGAAGCTAAAAGATTAGCTATAGCTAACAACAAACTTAAGGGTGAATTAAGATGGCATGTTTCCAAACTTGCTAAATTGCAAGAAAAACTTTGTAAATTGAATGAGGAACATGACAAACTTCTTTCAAGTTACAAGGAAAATGGATGTACATGCTCCTTAGCCACTACTAAGGTTGATAAATGCAATAAATTGCAGAAAGAATTTGATGAATACAAAATAAGCAAAGCTGAAGAAAATATGGCTTTTCAAACTGAAATTAGTTATTTGGTTGATTTGCTAAGGAAGTATTACAAAGGCAAATGTAACTTAGATGAAATGCTAAGTGTTCAAAAGTATGTTGGTGATACTTATGGATTAGGATACAAACATGGTGCTAGAACTCAAAATAAGCTTGTGTTTGTACCTCCAAAACATAAATATCAAAAGCAACATAATCAACCAAACTACTATCATAGTTTTTCTTATGCTAATTCATCAAAATCTCCAACTTGCAATTATTGTATGTTAAAAGGTTATACATCTTATAAGTGCTATGCTAGAAGGTTTTATGTTCCAAATGGAGATTGCATATGGATTAAGAAAAGAAAGAAAGCAACTAACCCCTTTGGATCCAACTCAAATTGGGGACCTTTCTTCTCTACTTAATTTGATTTGTGCAGATATGCTTAGAGCAAAATCATCAATTTGGTATCTAAATAGTGGATGCTCTAGACACATGACCAGAGACATATCCATGCTCATGGATGTAATACTTGAAGAAAGAGGATATGTTACATATGGGGACAATAACAAAGGCAGAATAATTGGGGAAGGAAATATTGGAGATAGCTTGTCTACAAAAATCAAGGATGTGCTTTATGTTGAAGGGCTGAAACACAATTTACTTAGCATAAGTCAATTGTGTGATAAAGGTTTCAAAGTCACCTTCAACAATGAGACTTGCTTGATACATGATGGTAAAAATGGCAAAGTGGCACAGATTGGTAAGAGAAAGGGTAATATTTATGTCTTGTCTATTGACCACGCATTCATACATAAAACTGATTGCTTGATGAGTAAAATGAATGAAACATGGCTTTGGCATAGAAGAACATCACATATAGACATGCATCATCTCAACAAGTTAATTAGGAAAAACTTAGTAATTGGTCTACCTAAGCTTAACTTTGAAAAGGACAAAATTTGCGAAGCATGTCAAAGAAGGAAGCAAACTAAAATTTTTTTTCAAAGTAAGAATATGATTTCTACTTCAAGACCTCTTGAATTGCTTCACATGGACTTATTTGGTCCTCAAGAACTACGAGCATAGGAGGAAATTACTATGGCTTTGTCATTGTTGATGACTATTCTAGATACACTTGGACACTGTTCATTAGATCTAAAAGCCAAGCATTCACAGCTTTTAAGAAATTAGCCAAGTTAATTCAAAATGAAAAAGGTTGTAATATTGTTTCAATTAGAAGTGACCATGGTGGTGAATTCCAAAATGAACACTTTGAAAAGTTCTGTGAAGATTTTGGAATCAATCATAATTTTTCAGCTCCAAGAACACCTCAACAAAATGGTGTTGTGGAGAGGAAAAACAGATCACTTGAAGAAGGTGCAAGAACTCTTCTAAATGAAACAAAATTACCTAAACATTTTTGGGCTGATGCAGTGAACACTGTTTGCTACACCTTGAATAGAATTCTCATAAGGCCTTGTTTGAAGAAAACCCCTTATGAAATATATAAAGGAAGAAAACCAAACATTTCTCACTTAAGAGTATTCGACTGTAAATGTTTTGTTTTAAACAATGGAAAAGACAATCTTGGCAAGTTTGATTGATGAAGCTATCTTTCTTGGATATTCCTTGCGAAGTAAGGCCTATAGAGTCTTTAACAAAAGAAAAAGAGTTGGTGAGGTCTCAGATGTATTGCAGCAATTATACGGCTTTGAAATTGAAATTCGCGCTTTAGAACGATGATACACCCAACACAGTAATTGAGATGTGAAATTACCAGAGTTGGTGAGGATTATACTGGTCATAGTTGGTGAGAATGCAGTGCCACAGTTATTTCTGCTGCTTTATGAAAGCTTTTCCCACCTCCTACTTTGGATTCGGCTTCTGATAGTGGTTCAGTTGTAACGTCCTGAAATTTCAATAATTGCAAATATATGGTTGAAATATTATGTGAATTACCATAATACCCTTAAAGTTAAAATTACAAAAATGCCCTTAGATATTTTGGAGTGAAAATTACAAAAATGCCCTTAAGGTAAAAATTACAAAAATGCCTTTAGATATTTTGGTGAGATATTTTGGAGTGAAAATTATAATCGTACCCCTTGAGTGAGTGACAAATTACCATAGTACCCTTGAGATTAAAATTACCAAAATACCCTTAGATATTTTGTGAAAACTTGAAAAAATTACAGAAATGTTCCTAGGATGACAAATTACCAAAATATCCTTAGGAACAGACAAACATCACAAGAAAACTAGAGATACCTACTGGGCAAAAAAATTATGATTAGCTAAGCCAGAAGATAGGTTGCTAAATTTTGC
>PYAF01001684.1:382879-414543 GCA_007407185.1 Glycine tomentella | reverse complement strand
TTGACATTAATCCTTCATTGATTGCATTGGTGGAACGCAGTCAGTTTGGTGGAGAAGACTTTGAAGACCCTCATGATTTCATTGACAGATTTCTGAGAATCTGTGACACTATCAGACACCAAGGGGTTTCAGATGATGCTATAAGATTAAGCCTATTCCCTTTTGCTGTTAAGGGAAATGCACTGAGATGGCTAAACAGGCAAACATCAAATAGCATCACTACTTGGGACGACTTAGTCTCAAGGTTTTTCGCTCAATACTTCTTCATGGACAAATACAACAGGTTGGTAAATGAAATTACCAACTTCACTCAGAATGGAAAGGAGACCTTGTGTGCTGCCTGGAACAGGTTCCAAGAATTAATCAGGAGATGCCCGCAATATGACATGCCTGTAGGTAAGCAGGTACGTATTTTCTTTAATGGTATGACTCCTGAATCATGCATGATAATTAATGTTGCAGCAGGGGGTACAATAAGGTCAAAAACTGCAGCTCAAACCTATGAGCTGATTAATTCTCTGGCTAGAAACGAAAATGAGAGTATCACAATTCAGCCAAAGAGGGAACCAATCCAACTGTCCAGCAATGATGCCATGCTTGCAGAGCAGAACATCTTAGCCTAACAGCTGGCTAAATTAACTGAAAAAAATAGACAGACTTCAAGTCTCTGCAGCCCAAGTTTCATCCAATAGCATGCCCCGCATCAGCTGTGAATACTGCCAAGGTAAGCATGAATCTAATGTATGTCCTATTCTTGTTGGAGCTGACCCTGTGCAGGTTAATGGGATCTGGAATGACCAGAGACAGCAGCAGCCATATTAGAGGAATCAGAACTTTGCTCTGGGAAATAACTATCAGAGAAAATTCCAAGGAGGCGGGTTAGACTATAAGTCTAATAACTATCTGCAACCTCCAGCCATTCCCAACAAGGAGATGTCTGAACTGGAGAAAGTGGTGTTGCAGCTGTCCAAAACAACATTCAGGCTACCAATGCCTTCATAAATGAAACCAGAGCTCACCGGACAAATCAAGATGCTTCCATCAGAAATCTGGAAAACCAGATTGGTCAGCTAGCAAAGCAGTTGGCTGAGAGACCACCAGGTCAGTTCCCCAGTGACACATTGATAAACCCAAGAGAACATGCAAAGGCAATTACAACCAGAAGTGGGAAGGTACTCAACCCACAAGAAAAGCCTAAGGTGAGTAGAAAGGAAGCTGAAAAAGAAAACACAGCAGCTACCACAGAAAAAGAAAAAGCTGCTGAAAGTTCCAAGGAGAACAATTCTGCACCTCCAAAGAAGCAATGGGATTTTTCTCGCTTTGAGAAACCCCCATATCCAGTGCAGGCAAAGCAACAAATCCAAAAATAGCAGTTTGCCAGGTTCTTAGATATGTTTATAAAGTTACACATTAATATTCCATTTGCTGAGGCATTAGCCAATATGCCTAACTATGCAAAATTCATAAAAGAGCTTTTGTCTAAGAAACACAAACTGCAGGATTGTGAGATCATAGCACTTACTGAAGAGTGCAGTGCAGTAATTCAGAGAAAACTTCCTCCAAAATTGAAAGACCCTGGAAGTTTCAATATCCCTATAGCCATAGGAAATATTAATGTAGGGAAGGCACTATGTGATTTAGGGGCTAGCATAAATTTAATGTCATTGTCAATGTGTAAGTCTCTAGGTATCTCTGAATTGAAACATACTAGAGTTTCCTTGCAATTAGTAGACTGTTCATTAAGGAAACCATCAGAGGTAATTGAGGATGTTTTAGTCAAGGTAGATAAATTCATATTCCCTGTAGACTTTATTGTCTTAGATATGGAGGGTGAAAGTGAAATCTCTATGCTATTGGGAATGTCACTTTTAGCAACTGCTAGGGCCTTAATAGATGTAGAGCAGGGAAAGCTTGAATTGAGAATGGATAATGAATCTGTTGTCTTTAATGTATTTGATGCCATGAAACATCCAGCTGATGACCATGATTGTTTTAGGCTAGATGTATTGGATAATGTAATCTGTGCAGGTATGACAGCAGGTATTACAGCAGCAAGAGATGAAGAAACTGCAGGAGAGAATGATGAAGAAAATACTACAGTAGAAAATTCAGCAGAAGCTGAAAGTGCAACAGCAGAAATTGCTACAGAATTACAACTTACAGACCAAAAAGCCACACAAGAACCAAGTGAACCTGTGCTAGGGGAACTGGAGAAAAAAGGAAGATGACATTCCAGCAGGAGCACCAAAAGTTGAGCTGAAATAATTGCCTGAGCATCTAAAGTATGTGTTCCTAGGTGAGAAAGAGACATATCCAGTTATCATCAACAGAGGGCTGGAATGGCATGAGGAAGAAAAATTGCTGAAAGTACTCAAGTAGCACAAGACAACCATTGGCTAGTCTATTTCTGATCTTAAAGGTATAAATCCCTCATTTTGTACTCATAAAATTCTCATGGAAAGTGATGTGAAACCTGTAAGACAACCACAAAGGTGACTCAATCCTACAATGAAAGAAGTGGTAAGAAAAGAGGTTGTCAAGCTGTTAGATGCAGGTATGATCTATCCTATTTCAGACACAGCTTGGGTAAGTCCAGTTCAAACCGTTCCAAAGAAAGGGGGTATGACGGTCATCCAAAATGACAACAATGACTTGATCCCCTCAAGAACAATCACAGGCTGGAAAATGTGTGTTGATTACAGGAGATTAAATGATGCAACCCGAAAAGATCACTTCCCACTTCCTTTCATGGACCAAATGCTTGAACGCTTGGCTGGTCATGATTACTATTGCTTTCTTGATGGATACTCTGGGTATAACCAAATCCCAGTAGCACCAGAGGACCAAGAATAGACAGCCTTCACATGTCCATTTGGGGTGTTTGCCTACAGAAGAATGTCATTTGGGCTTTGTAATGCGCCTGCAACCTTCTAGAGATATATGCTCTCCATTTTCTCTGACATGGTAGAGAGAGACCTTGAGGTATTTATGGATGACTTTTCTGTTTTTGGCCCTTGCTTTAATTCGTGCTTAGCTAACCTAGCTAAAGTTCTAAAAAGATGTCAAGAGACAAACTTGGTCTTGAATTGGGAAAAATGCCATTTCATGGTACGGAAGGTATAGTGCTAGGTCATAAAATTTTTGAAATGGGAATAGAGGTAGATAGAGCTAAATTATTACTAATTTAGAAATTACTTCCTCCTATTAATGTGAATGGTGTTCGCAGTTTTCTAGGCCATGCAGGTTTTTACAGAAGGTTCATCAAGGATTTCTCCAAGATTTCAAAGCCACTAAGTCAACTGCTGGAGAAAGACACAGAATTTTGCTTCACTGATGCTTGTCTAGAAGCATTTAACACCTTGAAGCACAAACTCACCACTGCACCTGTTTTGATAGCTCTGGATTGGAGTTTACCTTTTGAACTCATGTGTGATGCTAGTGCTTATGCAGTAGGTGCAGTTTTAGGACAGAGGAAGGAAAAGCGATTACCTGTCATATATTATGCTAGTAAAATCTTAAATGAGGCACAAGTTAATTATGACACCACTGAAAAAGAGATGCTGGCTGTAGTGTATGCTCTAGATAAGTTCAGGTCATATTTAGTAGGTTCTAAAGTGATTGTGTATACTGACCATGCAGCTCTTAAATTTCTGTTGAACAAGCAAGATGCAAAGCCACGCTTGCTGCGTTGGATTTTATTATTGCAGGAATTTGATTTGGAAATCAGAGACAAAGCTGGAGTAAAGAACAAGGTGGCTGACCACTTGTCTAGGATTCAGGAGAAAGATTTGCAAGATGGACCAGAGATTGAGATCAATGAGTCTTTCCCTGATGAGCAAGTGCTTGCTGTGCAGTTCAGTCCATGGTTTGCAAACATGGTTAATTTTAAAGCTGCTGGAATTTTACCAGAAGATTTAACTTGGCAGTAGAAAAAGAAGTTTCTACATGATGCGAGAAGGTATTTCTGGGATAACCATTTCTTATATTTTCAATGCACTGACAATGTTATCCGCAGATGTGTAGCTGAAACCGACGTGCCAAATATTCTGTGGCACTGTCATTCCTCTAACTATGGAGGCCATTTTGGTGAAAACAGAACTGCACACAAAGTTCTGCAATGTGACTTTTATTGGCCAACACTCTTTAAGGATTCCAAAGACTTTGTGATGCAGTGTGATAGCTGTCAAAGAACAGGTAATATTTCTCGCAGAGATGAGATGCCACTGAACAACATCCAAGAGGTTGAGTTATTCGATGTATGGGGTATTGATTTCATGAGGCCTTTCTCTAAATCATTCTCCAACCAATACATCTTGGTTGCTGTGGATTATGTTTCCAAGTGGGTTGAAGCAGCAGCTTTGCCCACCAATGATGCTAAAGTGGTGATCTCATTCTTGAGGAAGAACATTTTCACCAGATTTGGGGTGTCAAGAGCGATCATAAGCGATGGAGGGACTCACTTCTGTAACAAGCAGTTTGATAGCTTGTTGGCAAAATATGGAGTCAAACACAAGGTGGCTACCCCTTATCATCCTCAAACAAGTGGCCAAGTAGAGATTTCCAACAGAGAATTGAAAAGAATCTTTGAGAAAACTGTTGGAACATCAAGAAAAGACTGGTCTAAAAAGCTAGATGATGCTCTGTGGGCATACCGGACTGTATTTAAAACTCCTATAGGTATGTCTCCTTTTCAGCTTGTCTATGGTAAGGCTTGTCATCTCCCTATTGAACTTGAACATAAAGCACTTTGGGCAACTAAGTTTTTAAATTTTGAACTGTCAAAATCTAATGAAAAAAGGTTGCTTCAGTTGAATGAATTAGTTGAGTTCAAATTAGCTGCATATGAGAATGCCAGAATCTACAAAGAGAAGACAAAGAAGTGGCATGACAACCAAATCCGCCCAAAGGAATTCATTCCTGGCCAACAAGTGTTGCTATACAATTCTCGCCTGCGACTTTTCCTAGGTAAGCTTAAGTCACGTTGGTCTGGACCATTCCTTGTAAGAGAAGTTTATCCATATGGCACAGTGGAGATTTCACCATTGAATAGTGACAGAGCCTTCAAGGTAAATGGTTATCGGTTGAGACATTATCTCGGGGGAGATGTGGATAGGAATTCAGTTTCTGTTCCACTCAAGGCCACTGATGATTAGCACAAAAGAAGCGTCTAGCTTAAGACGTTAGACGAGCAAACTTTTAATGTACATACCTGGTATTTTAAGTTCTATTTTGAATTTGATAGCAGTAGGTTTAGTACTCTGCATATTCCATGATAATCACTTTAGGTTCATACATTAGTAATTAGGTATTCCAATTCTTTCAAAATATTGATAGTGTTAGGTTCATTAGCATGCACGTTCAATTTTTAGTTAATTTAGGTTTTAATTAAGACCATAAACTAAAATATAAAAAATAAAAAGAAAAGCAAAAAGCTGTCCAGAGAGTGGCGCGACTCGCGCCAGAAGTGGCGCTACCAGCGCTAAAGCCACGGCCTCTTCACGCTAACAGCGTGGAATCTCGCGCTATTAGCGCGAGTTGTTCGAACCCAGGGCTTACTTCTGCATTAAATCACGCGAATAGCGTGAATGACGGCGCTACTAGCGCCATATGTTCGAACAAAATGCCTAATTTTTAAGGGTTCACGCTACCAGCGTGGATAATCGCGCTACCCACGCCAAACTTTCGAGGCTAAGGGTCTTCCAGAGGGTACCCACGCGAATAGCGTCGCTATTGGCGCTAATAGCGCGAGATGGACGAATCAATTGAGGCTATCCATGCTAATCGCGTGAGTAACGAGGCCGCGGGAAAAGCCCCTCCAGTGCTTAATGGCGCAATCTGCGCCGCCATCCGTGCTAACTGCGCGAGCCCGTGAAATCTGTTTTTATTTTTGAATCCCCCATTTCGCGCCTCACTTTCTCTCCTTCCCAAACTATTCCTCCATTTTCGCCTGAACCCCAGCAATCATCCTTAATCACCATTATCACCTTAAAAGCCCTGTTCTTCATTCATTCTCTCAAATCCCTCCAGAACTCACCATTCCTTCATATTCTGCTCTCGAGTTCTCTCTCTCCAGTTGAGTCCAATTCCTCTTTGCACCTAAGCTGCATCTGCATAATGGCTGGTGACAAGGTAATGTTCTGAACCTAAAATGCTTTGTAATGTATAATGGACAGTGCACAAGCCATTAGAAACCCATTTCTTGTTGCTTAGGTCACCCACATAGAATGTTGATAAGCTTCATAGCCAAACCTTAGGGTAGGGACTTAATTGCTGTTGTCCACTGATAATTCTTTTATTGATTTTGATCTTTAATGTTGAGGGGCAATGAAAATGTGGGTGTGATTGGTGATTTCTGAAAATGCCCATAACATGTTTGATAAATTGCCTGGGTGGGAATTCATTGAATTTTCAGGTTTGATTCACAACATAGGCATGGGGATGAACTTAATACTGTTTGATTGAACTGAACCCCACTGAATTGTTTGACACTTTGAATGTTGATTGGATAAGGCACATTGTTTGATAGTGGTTGCATATATATATTTTGTGCCTTTAATATGTTGCATCACATTCTGGATGAACCCAACTAGAGTTTATTAGTGATTCTTGTATGATGTGCTCGCAATGTGCATAATTGAGTAATTTCAACCTGAGCACAATTGAAAATCCATTCTGTAGGGTCTACTTGATTTCTTGAATATGAATAAGACCCTATTATTGATTAATGTATAATGGTTTGTCCACAAACTATTTTAATCGAGCAAAATTGAATAGTAAGCTGGCTTGTGCTTGTTTCTGTTTATATGAATGGTCCAGCTATTGTTTGGTGAACTTAGTAGCTGTGGGAATTGAATTAATTGGTCTCTTCTATTTAGATTTTGAATTGAGCCTTGAACATTGTAATGACCCAAATCTGGGAATCATTAAGGCTAGTCTCAGGTTGTGAATAAAATTAATTTTAGATCTTGCGCAGGTTGAGCTGAAATTGTAAACTTGCAGGCACCCTAAATGCTTGAAATGTGACTTGCTTGAATCAATGGCTAATGTTAGGACTATGCTTGCATGAAATGCTTGAATTCTGAATTGTTGGTGGACAAATACTTTGCTTGTAAATAAACTGAATTAAACCAATTTGACTATGCCTTTTATTGTCAATATAATTGATCCATTGGTTGATGGAAACTTAAACTGCTTGAAAATGATATTGGTAATTTTGTTCTAATTTGATGCCACTGCACTGTTTTAGTTGTGGTGTTTAGGATGCTCAATGTCTTAAATCTGGGAATCCAAAATTGACGATCACTGTTGAGATGTTACTCGTTTATGGTACCTATGGCTTTTCTTGTGCATATAATTAAAATTGCAGGTACCTAAAATAAAAGTGGGGTTTTGTCTGATTGATTGTTAACTTTGATTTTTTCTAAACCCCACAACTTCAGTAAGTATGAACAAGCAACACTTTGTGCCTGAAATTGATACTGTATTCGTGTTGTACTTGATCTGAACCACTGTAAAGAGAAATCTGGGAATTGAGCCACTGCATCCTATATATATATATATATATATATGGATTTTATTCTGAGTTTCAGGGAAAACAGGTGGCCAAAGGAAAGAAGAAGAGCACTGCAGCAGGTGGCAGTAAACAGGCGCGAATTTCTGAATATGACGAAGCCCGGTTCCGCTCCATAAAGTGTCAGGAGCGGTTTCACACTTGGTACATGTCCAAGAAAATTATTCCAGAAAACAAGATTCTGTGGGAGACCTTGCCAGAGGATAACCCTATCCGGGAAGTCATCATTAGGTGGCAGTGGCAACAACTTGTTAGCTTTCCAGAGCCTAGTTCCAGCCTGATTTTAAAAGAATTCTTGGCGAATGTCGATCCAGACACAGTTGCTGCCAGGAGAGTTAGTTGGGTGCGAGGGGTCCTCGTTCCTTTTGATGACAGGACCATAGAGAAATTCCTAGACACCAGCTACTCTCCATTCTCTCGCTGTGAGTTTCATCACCTCTTCATGAGCATACAACCCGACATATTTACCAAGATGTACCGAGATGAGGTGCCTTGCCTAGCTGATCAGATCCGGCATGGGATTACCGAATTATACACTAGCTGGAAGCCCAAACCAGGGCTTGATTACATACCAGAGAAGCTGCGGAAGCATGACCTGGTTGGAGATGCAGCTTTCTGGCACCAGTTCATCAACCACACAGTCATTCCTTCTACCAACATGACTGATGTGAACGTAGAGCGGGCTGCATTGTTATACACACTTCAAGGTGAAGGTAACCTTCATATTTCCAACATCCTTTCTAACCGTATTTTGCATATGATCCAGGATGCCAGCAGCAAGTCTTGGCTGGCCCATTCATCCCTGATTTTGCACCTGTGTCGCCATGCGGGTGTTGAAATCTTGGACGACAAGCCATTAGACGTCCCGATCTCACCACTTATGGGCCACAAGACCTATTTGGACGCTGTGGAATCAACTACTGATGAACAGGTGATCAGAGCTTCAAAGCTCAAACCAGAGGACCTCGCAGCTTGCAGCCCCAGAGATATACCAGCACCAGATGAGCCCCAGCCTGCAAAGCCAGTACCACCAACTCCTACACATACACCGCTCTATGAGGATTCTCTATGTCTTCTAGCCTTCCAGGAGTTTGTACGTACCCAGATGATCCTCCAGACTTGCATGTGGGAGGCTGTATGCAGGCATCTAGGCATTCCACCCTCTGAGTACCACTTCCAGTTATACCACCAGCCACAGATATTCCTCCTGGACCCTCAGCTGCAGTAGACACAGAGCCATCCATTCCAGAGCCCCCACAGGCCACAGAGGCTGCAGATATTGCTGAGAGAGGAGAGGGAGAGGAGTGACAGGACATCATTTTTATGTTTATTGTTTTTTTCTATTTTGGTTATTTTGGATTATGCGTTTGACATTTCATACATTCGGCACATTTATATTTCTGCATATATATATATATATAGTACAGTTTCTGATTCAAATATTTGCAAATAAAAGCTGTTTAGATTAATGTTTCCGTTTGTTTGCGATTTTCCAAATAATGCTAAAAAAATTTCCAAAGCGCTGTGACCTTATTTGTTGTTGCTGAGGACAGCAATTTCTAAATCTGGGAATGGACGCGCATACGCATTATTTCGCAAATCACAGTCAAGGAACAAATGACGTCTAACAGAATTTTTTTTCAAATATAAAAATAAATAAACAGCACATCAGAATTTTCAGAATAAAAGTGAATGGACACAGTAATGGATATGATTCTTTGATGAAAGCTTCATGAAATGAAACATAACATGAATTGCATGATACATGACTGGAAATGTGATTGTTGGTATGTGATATGCATGTTCAAGTTGAAATGATGCTTGAAATAAAGTCAGCTGAGATTGACTTGAGTTTAAACACCTGTCAGGTTTTGAGCCAAACAGTGGTAATTTTCTTTCCAAGAGACTCCATTTTCATGGTATTCTAGAACTTGAATTGTTTCTCTAGATGCAGGTGTGACTTGATATGATTAAGGCAGATTTTTCTTCTGAAACCAGGGCCAAATTGACTCACCGCAATTATTTTCCATTTGTACCTCATTTGAGCCTAAGCCTTTCATTTCAAATTACCTAAATCAGAGCTATATCCATTGACCAACCTCCCTGATGCTAGAAAAGGTATAATCTAAGTCCATGACAGCAGAAAAACAAGGAATTGTCCATCAAGGCATGAAGGAATACAAGTTGAACCCAATTGGTATGGAAGCTAAAAGAATAAACAAGTACAGTCCAGTTGGGAAACAATAAGCCTAGCAGCTGGAAATCTGAGAAGCTGTAGTAAATTACTTTTATTTTGTTTTGTATGTTATAATTATTTAAAAAAAATCAAAAAGAAAAGTGATTGTTTTGTTTTATTTACCATTTAGAATAAATTGTTTGAAGAAAGTACCAGGTTTTGAAAAGGATAAACAAGGAATATAGATGACCACAAGATTGGACTTAGGGACTAGATCTAGCCTCTCATATTAGCTACTATCCAAAGAATTTCCTACTCTTAGCCAAGCCAAGTTACAAGCCGGAAAGACCTTTTGATCAAGTTGCGCTTACATCTATTGAGAATATTTTCAAGCTTATGGTAGTGCTGTGATTATGTTGAGTAAGAGAGTAAGCATAGCCTGATACACTTGAGTGATGAGTGATTAAACACATTCTGTAAGGAATACTCAAGTTGCTCTCACAATTTGACAGCATTGAAAGTGTCATTGAAGCTTCGATTTGAATTGATCATACTCATCATGATGATTCTAGGGCTGTAGATTGTAGTTTGGTTTGATCATTGACCCTTACTTATTCTTGAAGTTTTTTTTGTTGTTGGGGACAGCAACTTTCAAATCTGGGAATTATTTGATGTGTTGCAAACACATCTTAGTTTTAGGCTAGTTTAGGTTATAATTTAATTAAATAGTTAATAAAATAGAATAGAATAGGTTAGTTTATTGTTTATAGTTAATTTAATCTCATTTCATTACCATGGTTGTATTCCAGGGCCAAAAAGGAGGAGAATCAGGCTAAAAGAAAGAAGAAAACAAAGTTCAAGGACTCGCACGGATCGCGCCGAATCCCGTGTGAGTCACGCCAGAAGCTAAATTACAAGCCCCAGTTGCAAAGACTCCACATGAATAGCGTGGAACCTTACGCCAGTAGCGCCATTAAACCGCATGGTCAGCGCGACTCGCGCCATGAGCCACGCCATCAGTGTCAAATGCTCAGGGTCAGTCTTTAAGCTCGAAGACTCCACACTATCAGCGTTGAGGTTCACGCTACCAGCGTGGAGGTTCACGCTACCAGCGCCACCTATCCGAAAAGCCAGCGCGATCAGCGCGGGACTCCGCGCCATCAGCGCTGTGAAGATTTCTTTCCTGATTTAAATTGATCTGTTTCGAGATTTGGCACAGGAAAAGGCTTTGTTACTCCAATTAAACTCATCTATAAATACAAGGCCTCTGGGACTGAAGAAATCATCCTGGGAATCACTGAACATCATATTTTATCATTCTAAACCCTTGGAAATCAAGAATCAAGGCTAGGATTGCAGCAGAATCATGTATTCAATGACAGCTTTTGTGTTCTTGAAGCCTATGTCAGGCTAAATCTTGTATTGTGGTTAGGCCAAGAACCGATGTGAACTCCTCTATAACTTCACTGGTATTGAATGAGATTGTTATAATTATTTTATTCTATTCTATTCTTTATTGTTCTATTGTTATTCGGAATTGGCCATTCTATGTAAGTGCTGAGAGTTAAGATTAACAATAGGGATGTTGGGGTTCTAATTTCTGACTTGATTAGAATAACAGTTGTTCATTGCCTAGGGATAGGGATGCGTGACTGCAGAACTATATAATAAATTCTTTCAATTGCTTAACTTGATAGAATTCACTAAGGGATTAGGTTTTTGATTTAGGTTAAAGGGTTAATTCACTAAGGGATTAGGGGTTAACTAAATTAGGAAAGATTTATTCTCTCAGTAATTAGAATCAATTAAACTTGATAACCAGTTAAGTGAAAGAAGTAGGGATCAAAGGAGGTTGTGCCTGACCACAATTATTCATTCCATTGGTAACAACTCAAACTATTTTACTGCGTTTATATCTTTAAATTCTGTCTTTACTTTCAACACTCAACACACAACAAATTCTTCAAAAACAATTTCCTTTTCCTTTCCAATCGCTGAGACCTAGAATTACTGTGAATTTCATTCCAATCAACGCCGCAAATTGTGATAACCCTTAGTGTGGCACAGTTAGCGTCAGATCCCGCGCGGTTAGCGCCGGGATTGTTCAGCAGAAAACCCTGTGAGGGGTGTGGCACGGGTAGCGCCAGGGTTGATGCGGGTAGTGCTAAACCCACTGGAATTCCACGCCCAGAGCGCCAGAGCCACACCAGGGGCGCCAGATGTTTTCCAGCCCGTGCGGGTCGCGCCATGGTTGGTGCGGGTGGTGCGGGAAGTGGTCTGGAAAACCAAATTTCACTGGTTTTCCACGCGATCAGCGCCAGGTGCGGCGCGAACGGCGCCAGAGGGCCAAGGAAGGATGGCGCTGATGGCGCCAGTGTGGCGCGGGTGGCGCCACAGGTTCTGGAAGGTGGCGCTGGGGGCATGGGAGTGGCGCTGATGGCGCCACATACACCGCCATGGTGGCGCGGTTAGCGCCAGAGGTGGCGCGATCCGCGCCAGACCACGGGCATGCCCAGTATTAATGGGCAAATCATGTTTTCTGAAGAGGAAAAACAGTTTTCTTCTTCCCCACGCCCAAACCTCCATTAAAGGTGAACCCAAGCTTCCAAGGACCTTAGTTTATGACCTAAACACCTCCCAATGACCGTTAAACTTGTGAGGAACCTTTAGAGAGCTATAATCCTTCATCAATTCCCTCTAAAACCCCTTAATTAGAGAGGTCCCTTGCTTAAGGGAAAGTGAGAGAACTCGAGCTAGACGAGGAATTGCGGCGTTTTAAGGACACCCAGGCTGAGGGGCGAGGTCCAGAGGCATTCCTCATCAGTTTTGAGGTAAGAAACTCGAGTTTCTCCGGTTAATTTGTGAATTGGGGTTTTTCTTGAATAGTGACCCACTTGAGCTGGGGCTAGAATTAGCCCAGGGTCCTGTAGAGAAACTTGTTTAGAGCGATGTAGTGATGAAGGATTAGCATTCAGATTTTGTTTTGGTGAACTTTGAATCTTGGCTCTGTGATAGGCATGTGTGACCGTATGATGAATCACTAGTTGAGTTTATGACATGCTAGAGCCTTGATTATGTTTGTGTTGAGCCTGAGAGGCTAGTTGAATGGTGCCTTGATCGAGGTTTAGACCGTTCCAGTGATAATTGAATTATGAGGCTGATATGAACTTATGCTCAGATAGGTGTTGTGCATTGAGTCTGGGATGACTCAGATGCTTGGTATTTAGCCTTGAGGGACCTTGTATGGTCTGTGAGAAGCCTAGTGTAGGCTGGGCTATATTGAACCTTAAGCTAGAGGATTTCTAGTTATGTTGTGATTGATTGATTTTGATATGAATCCATATGCCTGGAGTAGGGCTTGACACTGAGGGTGTCAGTGGCGGGTGCCACAGAGCAGGGAAAGAACTGCAGAGTGAGACTTTGCCAGGTAAGTTCTGTGTCCCTGGGGATGATTTCCCACTTGGTTGCCACACCACACTCCGGGGGAGTGGTGGTCATATTCATGATGCATGCATTTGGTTGTTGCATCCTCATAATGATATGTGTGTGCATCTGTGCTTGTTATGTGATATGATTGTGATAGATCTATTGGCCAGTAGATAGATATGGACCTCCCTAGGAGATGGGTTTCCTCCTAGTATGGTTGGCTCATGGTTGAGGTAGCTCCCAGGGAATCTGTGATTCCTACAGACCAAGGAGATAGAAGTTAAGGTAGCTCCTTCTATTCTTGAAGGTACCATATACGTGTGTCCATGCGTAAGGGGTAGCTTCCGATGGGACAGCACGGGTGTGAGTTCCGGTCTCACACTGAGATAGGCGTTGAGGTAGCTCCGCCATGTTTGGGGCAAGATGACTTGCTCATATTGTTATGAGGGCCAGAGGGCCTGGCCAGTGGGCCAACTGTTGTGAATGCCTGATGTATGTGTTATGGAAAGTGGGCCAGGGTGGAGGAGATTCCTCCAAGGACACTGAGCTTACTGAGATGTGTATCTCACCCCGTTTGGGGATTTATCGTGACAGGTGACTCTTCTTGAAGAGGAGAGCAGTCTCAGGGCAGGAGGCCCTAGCGGAGATATGTTTGCTTGGTCGGTGGTAGCAGAGATAGAGCTTGAAGGCTCAGTTTTGTTTTATTTGGATTTTGTAGCCTTGATGAGGGATGGTGTATGTACACCTGAGATGTATAGTTCTGTATACCCTTTGTGAGGGCAGTTATTCTTTTGTATCACCCCGGTGTGGTGAAGACACTGATGTATACATATGTACAGAACTATTGATGATATGATATGAGTTTCCTCCTGAGTATATTGTAGATGTTTATTTATCTGCCTATGTTTATGTATGACAAACTGGATCAGCAGGGGCCTGGTTTATGTGTTGTGTGATATTTTTTTATATTCCATACATAATGTAATCAAGATTTACGGTCGATTGCTTCTGCTTTGTTTCTAAATGAATGAACTTGGCGCGACTCTAGTATTATTAATGATAACGCACCGGAGGCCTACGAGGTGTTACACAAATACCTCAGGGAAGTCCTGGCAGTAAGGGAGTAGCCCAAGTTTAAGGCCACCAGTGACAAGAATGAGCCCCCTTGCTCTATTTTACTAAAGAAGACTTGGCAGACGTGATTCCTGGACATGAGGACGGCCTGGTCATAACCGGGACTATAACCAACTGCCAAGTCAAGAAGACATTTCTTGATAACGGCAGTTCTGCAGACATCATATCCTGGGCGGCATTTAAAAAGATGAACCTGGATGAAGAAGATCCGAAGCCATATCAAACTGTGTTATTGGGCTTCAATGGCGAAAATACCGCACTCAAAGGCTCCATCGAGTTGCGGCTTACATTGGGGACAAAAGAGGGCTTCAAATCAGAGAGAGTAAAGTTTGTCGTGGGGGAATTTCCTTCCCCGTATAATGTGATTCTCGAAAGACCCACGCTCCATAAGTGGGATATTTTGATTTCCACCAAACACCAGAAGATGAAGTTGATAGGAAGCAATGGCAAAGTAATCACTATTTGCAAAGATCAAAAGGAGTCTCGCCTCGGCCCCTCCTCGGTCCAGCCATGCCAGGAAGGCCGAGAAGAATCCAAGAAAATGGATAGAAAGCGGCAGGTGGAACCTATAAATCTGGTGGAGCTCGACGTACGAGAAAAAAATGGAAGAATGGAGGCCCGAGCCAGCAGACGAGCTCATGGAGATTCAAATCGGCCCAGAAGCTGCCCAAGTCACCAAGATTGGGATGATAGCTGACCAAGTTGTGCGGGCAGAGTTGACAAAGTGCCTCAGTGCTAACCGAGATATTTTTGTCTGGACCGCTTCAGAAATCCCTAAGATAGATCCCGCCTTCTGTTGCCACAAATTGTCCATGCATCCCAGCTCAAAACTAGTGGCCCAGAAAAAGAGAAATCTCGGCCCTGAGCGGAAGCAAGCATTGGAGAAGCATATCCAGGAACTGTTGGAGGCCGGATTCATATGAGAAATCCAATACACCACGTGGCTGTCTAATGTGGTGATGGTCAAGAAGCCCAGCGGCAAATGGCGGGTTTGTGTTGATTATACTGATGTCAATAAAGTCTATCCCAAAGACTCGTATCCAATGCCGAGCATAGATCAATTGGTAGACAACTCTTCCGGGTTCAAGCTGCTGTCTTTTATGGATGCATACTCCGAGTACAATCAGATTCCCATGTATTCGGGAGATCGGGATAAGACAACATTCAGAAGAGGGGAAGCAAATTATTGTTACAATGTGATGCCTTTCGACTTGAAAAATGCCGGGGCCACCTATCAGCGCATGATGAATAAGGTCTTTGCCCAACAGCTCGGCCGAAATATAGAGGTATACATTGACGACATGATTGTTAAAACAGATTCAAGTGGGGATCATGTCCGAGACCTAGAAGAAACTTTCCGTAGATTGAGAGAAAACAACATCCGGCTGAACCAGCTCAAATGTGCATTTGGAGTAACGGCGGGAAAATTCCTGGGTTTTATGCTGACCCATAGGGGTATTGAAGTTAACCCAGACAAGTGTGTAGCAGTCCTGAACATGAAGTTCCCGGCAACTAAAAAAGAGGTGCAGCAGCTGACTGGTAGGCTGGCAGCGTTGACGAGGTTTCTTCCCAAATCAGCAGAAAAGTCCCTTCCATTTTTTAGGCTGCTAAAGAAGGAAGCCCGCATTGGCTGGAGTTCGGAATGTGAGGCCGCCTTTCAGGAGATCAAGAAGTGCCTTGCCTCACCGCTGGTGTTGTCCAAATCGGAACTCGGTGAGACACTGATACTGTACCTGTCAGTGGGCGAGGAGGTGGTAAGTGTCATGTTGGTCAGGGAGACCGGCAAGACCCAGCTGCCCGTGTACTTCGTAAGTCGAGCCCTGAAGTGCTCGGAGTTGAGATATCAGAAGTTGGAGAAGGTGGCTTTTGTACTTCTAATGGCAGCTAAAAGGCTGCGTCCGTATTTCCAGGGTCACACTATCATAGTACGTACTAACCAGCCGATTCGACAAATTCTCCACAAGCCAGATTTGGCGGGAAGAATGATGAACTGGGCAATACGGTTGTCCGAGTTTGATTTGAAATATAAGGCCCGACACGCTATCAAATCTCAAGCTTTGGCCGACTTACTGATCGAGCTCACCCCGTCGACCTCGGCCAGTAAGGAAGCCTGGACCCTCTACGTGGACGGATCTTCTAATGCAAAGTGGAGCGGAACGGGAATTATAATAGAGAGCCCACGGGGAGTATCAGTTGAGCAGTCTCTGCGGCTCAATTTTCTGACGTCAAATAATCAGGCCGACTATAAGGTCTTAATAGCCGGACTGTCCTCAGCCAGAGAGCAAGGAGCCCAGAAGGTGAAAGTTTTCATAGATTCCCAGCTTGTCGCGGCTTAGATTGAAGGAAGATACCAGGCCAAAGGTCCCTTGCTGATCAAGTACTTGGCTCGGGTCAGGGAGATCATTGCCGAGTTTGATGAAGTCATCATCTCCCACATTCCCAAAGAAGAAAACATGAGGGCCGATATACTGTCTAAGCTAGCTAGCAAGCACCAAGGGCACGGGCAACCATAGAACAGTTGTCTAACAGGAGCTGCCTTATCTCACTTGTATCATGATTAGATACTTGGAGCAAGGAGTAATCCCAGATGATGAGGTCAAGGCCAAGAAGTTGATCCGAGATGCCGCTCTATATACCACTCAAGAAGGTGAGTTGTACCGCAAAGGCCCACACACCCCCATGTTGCTTTGTGTCGGGCTTGACCAGGCAGAATATATATTGGCTGAGATACATGAAGGCATCAACGGCCAACATATGGGAGCTAAGGCATTGACAGTGAAGGTTGTTCGGGCCGGATACTTTTGGCCGACTATGAAGGCGGATGCCCAGGATCATGTGAAGAAATGCGTGAGTTGTCAGAAGCACGCTAAAATAATATGGTCCTCCCGTCCGAGTTGACAACTATCACATCTCCCTAGCCCTTTTTCAAATGGGGGATGGACCTGTTGGGTCCATTCAAGGCGGCAAAAGGGCAGCTGAAGTGGCTCATTGTAGTTGTTGATTATTTCACTAAGTGGATAGAAGCAGAGCCATTAGCTACCATCACCTCGGCTCGAGTCCAGAAGTTTTTTGAAAGGAACATCATCTCCAGATTCGGGATCCCGGCCGAGATCGTCATAGATAACGGAACTCAGTTTACCGATAAGAAGTTCAGAGAGATGATGGTCGGCTTTCATGTTAAGCACCATTTCTCTTCCGTGGAGCATCCGCAATTCAATGGTCAGGCTGAGGCTGCCAATAAAGTTATCTTGGAAGGACTCAAAAAGAGAATGTACGACGTCGGAGGCAGTTGGGTAGAACAACTGTACTATGTCTTGTGGGTGCATAGGACCACGGCTCAGTCAGCCACTCAGGAAACCCCGTTTAGAATGACTTACGGGTGCGAGGCCATGATTCCGGTCGAGATCGGACAGCCCTCTTGGAGGAGAACGATGGTGCTTAAAGAAGAAGAGGAAGCCAACAATGAGGCTTTGGTCAACGAGCTTAAATTGATAGATGAAACCCGAGCTCAAGCACATATCCGAGATGTAGCCGCAAAACATCTGGTGGCCATAAGATTCAACAGGAAGGTCAGACCGAGATCCTTCGAGAAAGGTGATTTGGTTTTGAGGAGGGCCGACATTGGCAATAAAAACGCTCAGGATGGGAAGCTGGCGGCCAACTGGAAAAGGCCATATCGAGTTGCTCAGAATCTCGGCCAGGGGGAATACATACTAGAAACATTGGATAAGAAGGTGATCAAACGTACATGGAACGTCGACAAGTTGAAGACATATTATAGTTGATTATGGGATTTGTTTTTATCTATGTGTTTTCCGTTAATTGAGAAGAGTGGTGGCCAACTGTTTTGACACCCCCACTTCATGTAATCTCTTTCATCGGAATCATAGATGCAAATAAAGTTGATATTTATGAATAAACAAGTCATGAATTGATAATTTCCTTTGAAAAGATATCTCGATATTTATAAGTCATACATTGACAAAGGTGTTTTAAGCATTATGTATATATCGTTCCATGCGGATCCAAGGTGTTTTCAAACCCTGATCAGGTTGGCACGGTCCAATGTGGCCATGATACACCGAAGATAAATTGGGATGAAAAACGAGAACCGAAAACCATCGATTAATTCGATCGATATTATACTTGGCAGTTGGAGCCAAATGAATATTTAAAATGTGCATACTACAACAGTTCTGGAAAAAGGACGACAATATGGGAAATAACTACTATTTTCCAAAGATAAGAAATTGTTTGAAACAAGGAAATTGTTCAATAACCATAAACAAATAAAGACAAATACAAAATAAAACCGGCATCCCGACCCTTCAAGCTCCGCCCGCGGGAGCCAAGGTCTCTTCCACTCCGGCCTCGGATAAGTCTTCAGCTTCGACCACTCGAAGTAGGGAATGACGACACCATCGCGAACAAAAGATTAAAAGTGCAGTCCATCGCTATTCAGAGTGATCCCAGCATTAAGGCATCGGACCTGAGCGAGGGCGTTGTTGAAAGAATCATCGGCCGCCGACAACATTGCCTCCCGTACCTCGGCAGCCTCCTTCTCGGCGTCCAAAAGCTTGGACTTAGCCTCCTTGGCCTCTGCCTGGGCCCCCTCAAACATGGTTTTCACATCATTTAAGTTCTCGGTCATGAGGGCGGCTTTGGCAAGGGCCTGCTGAGTCTCGAAGCGGGCCACTTGAAGGTCACGTTTGAACTCCGCTCGGGTAAGCCACAACTCTTCCGCAGCTTGCTGAGTCTCGATTCGAGCGGCGGCCAAGCCCTGCTCGGCTTTCTGAGTCTTGACGTGGGCGACAGCAAGCTACTCTTTACTCCTTTTGTACCTATCCTTTAAAACAACCAAACAGTCAACAAGAGAAGCAGTTTGATAGACATGCAACTGCATTTGCTGGAGCAGCTGGACATCGTCTTCAGAAAGCCGAGTTGAGTCGGCGAAGCGTTTGGGAGCCCGAACGAAGGGGAAAAGCTCCTTAGCCCCCCTTTCCCATAGGTGGCCAAGCTCCAGCTTCATAGCTTCAGGGAGCACGACGATAGAGGGCTCTCGGGCCGAGGCAGCCGGAGAAGGGTCAGCAACGACTTCGGCAGGAGGGGTGAGGACAGATGCAGCTGGGGCCGGGGCAGCAGGAACCGGAACAGCCGGTTCCACCGGCATAACGGCCGTTTCGGTGGCCGACTTTGTCACCTTCCTCCGTTTGAGCTTCTTGAGGAATGAAGGGACTTCATTAGTGGTGGGGGCCGGCCTTGGGGCACCGGAAGTCTTGCGGGACCGAGATATCAGGTCACCGGATTGATCTTCCATTTCAATAGTTGCAAAACAGAGCAAATAAATTAAACACCAGAAATAGAAAAATAGCACAACATACTCCGTAAAATCAGACTAACAGTCAGGAAAAGCAGGTGGGATATCACAGAAACCCTGGCTCTCTCGGAAAGCATCAATCTGGATGACAAAGTAGGCGTCCGCATCCGACAACCCCGTCTCATCTCGGTGGTAGAAAGTAGGTTGGAATTCATAATGGGCACGAGACCAGTAAAGGGGGAACTTCCACTTTACCCCGGCAGACTCCGGCCCTAGAAGAAAGAAAGGTTGTTGGCCGGGTTTGGCATAAACTTTAAAATAATTATTTTTTAACCTCTTAAAAGGTTCAGTAAAAAGGGGGAAAAGTTTACGCTTAGGACGACTCCTTAAGGAAGTTCATCATTTCCGGTTAGAAGGCTCTCGGCCAGTGCGGCCAATGTGAGCAGAAAAGTAATACATAAAGACGGGAACCACTCACGGGATCCCCAAATTTACACATAAATCCTTAAAGGATTTTACAAAGGCCCAACCATTTGGATGAAGTTGTGAAGGGGCTAGAGACAGATGCTTTAAGAGCTTCATCTTGAAATCAGAAAGGGGGAAATGGATACCCAAGCGGGTGACCACGTCGGTACAGAAAAAGAAAAAACTAAATTCGCCCTGTTCGGCACAAGAACAAATCGGCACATGAGGGCCGGGATGTCGAACTGAGAATCCTTCTTGATTCCCTATAGGGAGAGCGGCTACGCTCTCCAGACTCATGGAAGACGAGGTGCTAAGAACCTCATAGGTAACCCAGGGAAACTTGGCTATCAGGGCTGGAGAGGGGCTGTCGGTGTGGGAACCGATCGACTGAGACTCTTCAACCATTTCCACAGAAGTGACATCCATGATGACCTACGACAAAATAAAGGAAGGAAATAATGATCAGTGAAGATACCTGGAAAACCAACGGTAAGACTTGAAGTATTGGCCGACGTCAAGGCATCAATACGTTCAGGCAGCACCTCGGTTCTGGGCCAGGGCATTGGCGGAATGACGACTATAGGATTATGCCAACACGCATCTAATACGTCGTCGGCTTGCTTGTCAAAACCCAAGCTGACCAGATACAGGAACCTATCCATGCATCTCGGACATGGCTCAAACCGGGTCTCAGAATAAGGCTCCAAAGGATCTGACTCAGAAGGAAGAACGGAAGGGGTCATGGAGGGACCCCTAGGTTCACTATTGGACCCATACCAGACTCCACTATGGCTTTGGAAGGAGGTTTTCTGGCTAGTGGGTTTTTGGAGGATTTTGAACCACTAGTGAGAGTTCGAAGGAAGTGCTTGGTTTTATCTTTCTCTATGAGGGGTTTGCCAAAAAACCAGAAGGCTGAATAAGGAGGAAGTCTCTTGAGAATACGTGCCTCCTCCTCAGGGGTGATTTTCATTGCTACAGTATTTTAAAAGGTTTCGAAACTCAAAAGAAAAAGAACAAGGGATGAAGATGAACAGGAATGGAATAGAGGAGGGGAGGCAAAACCCAGGAAAAAGGGTCAAAAGGAAAGAAGTGCAATCAGAATAAAATAAAAAGAACAATGTGGAGAATGAAGAAATGCAAAATCGCTAAAAGAAAAGTAAGGTACCTGGATTGAAGGACACTGAAGAGAGAAAGCTGAAGCACCAAATACGAAAACCAAGAATGGAATATTAGAGCAAAAGCAGGCAAGAAGAGAGAAATAGCCTATAAGTTTTTGAAACAGTGGGAGAAATGACGAGGGCAAGGTCTATAAAAAGTGGAAAGTAACCGTCGAAACCCACAATATTAAAAAGGGTAACCGTCGAAATTTGAATCACTAATAATGGGTAACTAACGAACGTGGTTAATCACTGGGGCAATTATGACCAGTTTACTAAAAGGCAGGGGCAAAACGGACAATGGCCAGGGGTAGTCATGATTAGAAGTGCAAAGAAATGACAGAGCATTAAATGCCAGGGAGGCGTGTCGTTTCACATGTCCAAACGACAGCAAGAATACTTCATTGTATTGGAATTGAGGATCAAGAAAAGAAGTCGGCTTTACGAAAAAAATGTTTCACTATCTCAGTCGGAACCAGGAAAAGAGGTCGGCTCTCGGGGAAATAAGTGGTCATTGTATCCGAGCTCCACAGAAGCAGCAAACGCAAGACCAAGAAAGTCATCTCGAAAACTTAATAGCAAGGCCGAATTATCCGAGATAATCATCTCGATCAAAAATCTACATCTCAATATGTAGAATCACCCCGGTCATTCAAATTACTTAATAACCGGGATGAGGGGCAACTGTTACGGATAATTGATATTGGGCCAAAGGCCAAAAAGACCAATGCAGTCAGCATTACGTTATTTATGGCAAAATTTGGGGAAATTAGGTCCTAAATAATCACTAAATTCAAGAGAGATATTGAGGAATATTTGTATGCAAAATATTCAGGATATTTGCTCATCTTATTGAAGATTACGATCAAGAATTGGTTGGAGTTTCCTTTATTTTACACAGGTCAGTAAGCATAAATAGCAAGTATCACCAAAGGTGAAAGGTACACATAAATTCTGACTCTCTCATTTGCATTCACACAGCACACACTGCACACCATTTGTGTTGTGTCACTTTGCTGTGATCCTTTTCTTCCTTTGGATGTTTCAAACTCCATAAGCATTCAGAGAGAGAAAGTTTCGATCATACATCAAGACCCAGTATCACTACTGGACATATGTTTTTCACGAACAGAATAGAAGTAGATATATTTGGCAGGTTTGAATTGTAGGGAATTGGTTATGCTACAGTTGAAGTTGTTGTTTACCCATATGCGGATTACTTAGACTTTAAGGGGATGTTATTCTGAGTAGTGATTTTGGGAGGAAACTGGACATGAGTATGCTTGTGGGGATATGCTCGAATCGCGAGGATTTGATATACCTGTCCTGTTTCTGGTCTTGGTTGTGCTTCCCTTGGTGGTTTACATCTTACTTGGAAAATGGAGCGAAACCACTAAGAAGAGAGATATGAAGAGAGATAGGATAAATTTGCTTGCCCATTTGGCTGCTGAAGAAGCTGAGAGCTGAAGAAATGGTTGTGGCTGATCTAATTCCTCCAGTGTCTGCTTCAAAAAATGAACATAATGTGTGCTAATTGCTTCAAAAAACTCAAATCATTTCAAAGTAACTCTTTTCGAATATTATTTGTTCCGTTACCTAAAAATGGAAATCCAGCAATATGCCAGAAATCAATATAGGATCAAACTCTCTCTCTCTGAAGGTGTTTATGAAGATTAAAACAACTCCAAGAAGAAGATCACAGCACAAACGAACCACAAATTTGACGTGGGGTGTGTGCACTGTGAGAATGGAAAAGAGAGAGTAACCGTATGTGTGTGTCTCTTGCACCTTTGGTGTGAATGGCTATTTATGCTTACTGACCTGTGGAAAAATAAGGAAGCTTTGCCAATTCCTGATCGTGATCTTCCAAAAGATGAATAAATATTCTGGATATTTGATGAAGAGATAATCCTCCAAATCTTTCTTGATTCTGTATTTATTTAGGATTTCGATCTTTCTTAATCTTTCCATAAATAACTCATTCCCAGCTGCATTGGGCCCTTTGGCCTTTGGCCCAATATAAAATATCCGTAACAGTTGCCCCTCACCTCGGTTATTGAGTAATCTGAATGACCGAGGTGAATACATTGAATTTTTATACCCATAGCCGAGATAGTTATCTCGAACAAGTCGGTTTTATTGTTGATCTTCTGAGATATTTCTTGCAAATCATCTTTTTGTAGAACTCGGATATTATGGTTGTTTCTCTACGAGCCGATCTCTTTTTTCGACTTCGGCCGAGATAATGAAACGTTCTCTTCTGCTAAGCTGAACTCTTTTTTCGGTCTTGGCCGAGACAATGAAGCGTTTTTCCCGCTGAGCCGACCTCTTTTTCTTGACTCCAAGTTCCAAGGTAATGAAGTACTTTTGCTGTCGTTTGGACATATGAAACGACGCGCCTCCCTGGCATTTAATGCTCTGTCATTTATTTGCACATTCTAATCATGACTATCCTTCGTTATTGTCCGTTTTGCCCCTGTCTCTTGATTAACTGGTCATAATTGCCCCAGTAATTAAGCACGTTTGTCAGTTATTATTCTTTAATTCCAATTTTGACGGTTACCATTCTTTAATTTCGTGAGTTTCTGCGGTTTCTTTCCACTCTTATAGACTACACCCTGTCATTTTCCCCCACTTCCTCAAAACTTTGGCTCATTTCCCTCCTGTTGCTTGTTTTCGTTCTAGCATTCTTCTCTTTGCTCATGCGTTTGGTGTTTCAGCCTTCCTTCTTCAAAGTTATTCACTCCAGGTATCTCATTCTTCCCTTACCTTCTTGATTCTTGTACTGCTTTTTCTCCTCTTTATTCTTTTCGTCTTATTTTTGGTGGTTCTTTTTCTCCTTGAACCTTTATTTCTGGGTTTTGCCCTCTTTTCCGGTTCCTGTTCATCTTCATCCTTCGTTTTCCTCTTTTTGATTGTTCAAAACCTGTTATATTCTCATAGCAATGAAACTCACTCCTGAGGAAGAGGCTCGTATCGCCGAGAGAGTCACTCCTGGTGTGGCCTTTTGGTTCTTTGGTAAACCCCTCAGTGAGGAGGATAAAACCAAACGCTTCCTTCGAAACCCTAGTGGTGGTTCCAAAACTTCAAAAAATCCCTTAGTTGAAAAACCTCCACCTTCTAAGGCTATGACTGATTCTTCTTCTAGGACTGACATAAATTCTGGTATAAAGTCCATTGGGGTATCTAGAGGTCGTACCCCTTCTTCCAAAACCACTGAAGTTTCTTCCGCTAGGGTATCATCAAATTCTAGTATCAAATCCACTAGGGAAAGTAGGGGTCGTCTTGTGACGCCTTACGTTCCTCCTCCGAGGCCATGTCCCTTAGAAACTCTTCCTAAAATCTGGTATGATCCGTGCACAAGATGCATGGATAGGTTCCTGTATCTGGCCAGTTTGGGTTTGGATAAAGATGCCGATGATGTGCTAGACGCATGTCGGCACAATTCCGTAGCCGTCAGCCCTACTCTGGCCCAGCCCAGAGCCGAGGTGCAAGCTGAAAGTATCTCGGCATCGGCTAACACTTCACAACTTGTCGTCAGTTTTCCAGGTACCTTTACTGATTATTTTCCTTTTTGATTTTATCGTAGGTCATTATGGAAGTCCCTTCTGTGGAAATTATTGAGGAGTCTCGGTCAAGCGGTTCTCATGTCGACAACCTCTCTCCCAGTCTGATAGCCCAATTCCCTTGGGTGACTTCTGAGGTTCTTACTACCTCGTCATCCATGAGTCTGGAGGGCATAGCCGCCCTCCCTGTAGGGCATAGCCGCCCTCCCTGTAGGGAATCAAGAAGGATTCTCAATTCGCCATCCCGGCCTTCATGTGCCGATCTGCTCTAGTGCCGAGCAGGGCGAATCTAGCTTCTTCTTTTTCTATGCTGATGTGGTTACCCGCTTAGGTATTCGTTTTCCTTTTTCTGAGTTTGAGATGAAGCTTTTGAAACACTTGTCCCTAGCTCCTTCACAGCTACACCCAAATGGTTAGGCTTTCATCAAATCCTTCGAGGATTTGTGTATTAACTTAGGAATTCCATGTACAGTTTCTGTATTTATGTATTATTTTTTTGCTCAGACCAGTGGTTCTGGCCGAGAGCCTTCAAACCGAAAAGGGGAACTTCCCTAAGGAGTCGCCCCAGACGCAAACTTTTTCCGCTTTTTGCTGATTCTTTTAAAAGGTTCAAAAATAATTATTTTAAAGTTAGTGCCAAACCTGGCGAACAACCTTTCTTCCTTCAAGGGCCGGAATCCGCCGGGGTGAAGTGGAAATTTCCACTTTATTGATCCCGTGCCCATCACGATATCCACCCTTCCTATTATTATCGGGATGAGACCGGGTTGTCGGATGAGGATGCTTACTCGGTCATCCAGATTGATGCCTTCCGAGAGAGCCAGGGTTTATGTGGAATTCCCCCGGCTCTTCCTGAATGTTAGTCTATTTTATAAAATATATATTTTTTGTTTTTCTATTCTCGGCACTACTAATTTACTTGATTTGTTTTGCTTTATTTTGCAGCTACCGAGATGGAAGATCAATCCGGTGACTTGCGCCCTCGGTCCCACAAGACTTCTGGGGCCCCACGGCCTCCTTCTGCCACCAACACAGCCCCCTCCTTCTTCAAAAATCTCAAGAGGAGGAAGGTGACCAAGTCGGCCACTGAGGCGGCCGCTACCTCGACTGTAATAGTTGTTCCCATCTCCACCATCCCGGCCGCTGCCGCTCCTCCTACTGAAGTCCTTGCTCCTCCTCCGACAGCTGATCCCCCGACCGCCGAGTATTCATCCGTCGTGCTCCTTGATGCGTCAAAGTTGGAGCTCAGCCATTTATGGGAACGAGGGGCCGAGGAGCTCTTCCCTTTCATCCAGGCCCCCAAACATTTCGCCGACTCTACTCGACTTTCTGAGGCCGATGTCCGTCTGCTCCAGCAGATGAAGCTGCATACCTATCAGACGGCTTCTCTTATAGATTGCCTAGTTGTCACCAAGGAGAAGTGCAACAAGAGCAAGGAGGAGCTTGCTGCTATCGGCGTCAAGCTTCAGAAGGCTGAGGAAGACTTGGCCTCTGCTCGGGCACAAGCTGCGGAAGATTTGCGGCTTGCTCGAGTGGAGTTCGAGTGGGATCTTCTGGTGGCCCGCTTCGAGACCGAGCAGGCCCTTGCTAAAGCCGCCCTTATTACCCAAAACATGAATGAGGTGAAAACCTTGTTCGAGGATGCTGAGGTCGAGGCTAGGGATGCTAAGTCCAAGCTATTGGAGGTCGAGAAGGAGGTAGCCGATTTGCAGGATGCGCTGTCTTCGACGGCCGAGGACTCCTTCAACAACGCCGTCGCCCAAATCCGATGTCTTAACACCGGGATCACTCTGAACACTGAAGGGCTACACTTCCAATCTTTTGTCTGAGATGGTGCGGTCGTCCCTTACTTTGAACAAGAGGATTCTGTTGTTGAGGCCGAGGATCTTCCCGAGGCCGGGGTTGAAGAGAACTTGGCTCCTGCTGGTGGTGCTTGAAGAGCCGGGATGTCGACTTCAATATGTAATTTTATTTTTATTTTGAACAATTTCTTTGTTCTTAAACAATTTATACTTTGGCAAATATATTTATTTACCATATTGTTCTTCGTTAGAACTTTTTAGTATGCGCATTTAATATTCATTTGGCTCCAACGGCCAAGTACGATATCAACCGACTTACGTAATGTTTCTCGGTTTTTTGCTCATTCCAAGTTATCGTTGGTGTATCACGGCCACTTTGGACCGTGCCGACCTGATCAGGGTTGGAAACACCTCGGATTCGCATGGAACGGTATAAATGTTGCTCAAAGAGTCTTAGTCAATATATGACTTGCTAATATCAAAATATTATTATCAACTTACGATTTGTTTATTCATAAATATCAACTTTATTCGTTTCTATGATTCCGATGAAAGAGATTAAATGGAGTGGGGATGTTTAAGCCGTTGGCCGCCACTTTTCTCAATTAACGGAAAAAACATAATCAACTATAATATGTCTTCAGCTTGTCGGCATTCCATGTACGCTTGATTGCCCTCTTATCCAATGTTTCTAACATATATGCCCCATGGCCGAGATCCTGAGCAACTCGGTATGGCCTTTCCCAGTTAGCCGCCAGCTTTCCATCCTGAGCATTCTTATTGCCGATGTCTGCTCTCCTTATGACCAAATCACCTTTTTCGAAGGATCTCGGTCTGATCTTCCTGTTGAATCTCCTGGCCACCAACTGCTTTGCGGCTACATCTCGGATATGTGCTTGAGCTCGGGTTTCATCTATCAACTCCAGCTCGATGATCAAGGCCGCATTGTTAACTTCCTCTCCTCCTTTGAGCATCATTATTCTCCTCCAGGAGGGCTGTCCGATCTCAACCGGAATCATTGCCTCGCACCCGTAAGTCATTCTAAATGGGGTTTCCTGAGTAGATGTTTGAACAGTGGTCTTATGTGCCCATAGAACATAGTACAGCTGTTCCACCCAGCTGCCCCTGGCGTCGTGCATTCTTTTTCTGAGTCCCTCCAAGATAACTTTATTGATAGCCTCAGCCTGGCTGTTAGATTGTGGATGCTCCACGGAAGCGAAATGGTGCTTGACATGGAAGCTAGCCATCATTTCTCTGAACTTCTTATCGGTGAGCTGAGTTCCATTGTCTGTGATGATTTCAGCCGAGATCCCAAATTTGGAGATGATGTTTCTTTCAATAAATTTCTGGACTCAGGCTGAGGTAATGGTGGCTAACGGCTCCGCTTCTATCCACTTTGTGAAATAATCAACAGCTACAATGAGCCATTTCAGCTGACCCTCGACAGCTTTGAAAGGACCCAGCAGATCCATCCCCCATTTGTAGAAAGGCCAAGGAGAGGTGATAGTTATCAACTCGGACGGGGGGGACCATATTATCTTAGCGTGCTTCTGACAACTTTCGCATTTCTTCACGTGATCCTGGGCATCCGCCTTCATAGTCGGCCAAAAGTACCTGGCCCGAACAACTTTTACTACCAATGCCTTAGCCCCCATATGTTGGTCGTTGATGCCCTCATGTATCTCGGCCAAGATATATTCTGCTCGGTCAGGTCCAACACAAAGCAACATGGGGGTGTGTGGACCCTTGCGATACAGCTCGCCTTCTAGGGTGGTATATAGAACGACATCTCGGATTAACTTTTTGGCCTCGGCGTCATCGTCTGGGATCACTCCCTGTTCCAAATATCTAATAATAGGCTGCCTCCAGTCGAACTCGGTCGATATCATCATGATGCAAGTGGGATAAGCCAGCTCCTGTTGGATGATTGTTCTACGGTTGCCCGCACCCTTAGTGCTTGCTAGCTTAGACAATATATCGACCCTCATGTTTTCTTCTCGAGGGATATGGGAGATGGTGACTTCATCAAACTCGGCAATGATCTCCCTGACCCTAGCCAAGTACTTGATCAACAAGGGACCCTTGGCCTGATATCTACCTTCAATCTGGGCTGCTAAAAGCTGGGAATCTGTGAAAACTTTTACCTTCTGGGCTCCTTGCTCTTTGGCTGAGATCAATCCGGCTATTAAGGCCTCAGACTCAGCCTGATTATTTGACGTCGGGAAATTAAGCCGCAGAGACCGCTCTACCGATATTCCCTGTGGATTTTCTACTATGATTCCTGCTCCGCTCCCCTTTGTGTTAGACGATCCGTCCACAAAGAGGGTCCATACCTCCTCATTGGCCGAGGTCAATGGGGTGAGTTCAACCAAGAAGTCGGCCAAAGCTTGGGCTTTGATAGCATGTCGGGCCTCGTATTTTAAATCAAACTCGGACAACTGTATTTCCCAGTTCATCATTCTTCCTGCCAAGTCCAATTTGTGAAGAACTTGCCGGATCGGTTGGTTGGTACGTACTGTAATAATGTGGCCCTGGAAATATGGACGCAGTCTTTTAGCTGCCACTAAAAGTGCAAAAGCCGCCTTCTCCAACTTCTGATACCTCAGTTCCGAGCATTTCAAGGCTCGACTTATGAAATATACGGGCAACTGAGTCTTGCCGGTCTCCCTTACCAACACGGCACTCACCACCTCTTCTCCTATTGACAGGTACAGTATCAGTGTCTCGTCGGGTTCCGGTTTGGACAACACCGATGGCGAGGAAAGGCACTTCTTAATATCCTGAAAGGCGGCCTCACATTCCGGACTCCAACAGACTCGGGCTTCCTTCTTTAACAACCTGAAGAATGGAAGGGCCTTTTCTATTGATTTGGGGAGAAATCTTGTCAACGCTGCCAGCCTACCAGTCAGCTGCTGTACCTCCTTTTTAGTTGCCGGGAACTTCATGTTCAGGACTGCTGCACACTTGTCCGGATTAACTTCAATACCTCTATGAGTCAACATGAAGCCCAGGAATTTCCCCACCATTACTCCAAAGGCACATTTGAGCGGGTTTAGCCGGATGTTGTTCTCCCTTAGTCTGCGAAAAGTCTGCAGATCTTGGACGTGATCCCCATTTGAATCTGTCTTAACAATCATATCATCAATGTACACCTCTATATTCCGGCCGAGCTGCTGGGCAAAAACCTTGTTCATCATGCGCTGGTAAGTGGCCCCGGCATTCTTCAAGCCAAATGGCATCACATTATAACAATAATTGGCTTCTCCTCCCCTGAAGGCCGTCTTCTCCCGATCTCCTGGATACATTGGAATATGATTGTACCCAGAGTATGCATCCATGAAAGACAGCAGCTTGTACTCGGCAAAGTTGTCCATAAGCTGGTCTATGCTCGGTAGTGGATAACAGTCTTTGGGACAAACTTTATTGACATTTGTATAATCAACACACACTCGCCACTTGCCGCTGGGCTTCTTAACCATCACCACATTGGACAACCAGGTAGTATACTGGATTTCTTGTACAAACCAGGCATCCAATAGTTCCCTAATGTGCTTTTCTAATGCTTGCTTCCGATCTGGGCCAAGATTTCTCTTCTTCTGAGCCACCGATTTTGCGCCGGGATGCATAGACAATTTGTGGCAACAGAATGCGGGATCTATTCCAGGGATTTCTGAAGCTTTCCATGCAAAAACATCTCGGTTATCTCGGAGACATTTTGTCAACTCGGCCCATGCAACTGGATCTGCTATCATCCTAATCTTGGTGACTTGGGTAGCATCTGGGCCGATCTGAATATCTATAAGCTTATCAGCGGGTTCGGGCCTCCATTCTTCACCCTCCATCTTTTATCTTACGTCAAGCTCTACCAGGTTTATGGGTTTCACTTTCTTTCTATCCGTTCTTTCGGATTCCTCTCAGTCCTCTTGGCAAGTCCGAACTGATGAAGGGCCAGCTCCACCTTCCCTTACAGCATTGAAATAACACTGGCGGGACTCCCTCTGATCTCCACAAATAGTGATCACCTTGCCATTACTTCCTATCAGTTTCATCTTCTGATGTTTGGTGGACATCAATACATCACACTTATGAAGTGTGGGCTTTCCAAGAATCACATTGTACGGGGAAGGAAACTCCCCAACTACGAACTTAACTCTTTCTGACTTGAAACCTTCTTTTGTCCCCAACGTAAGCCGCAACTCAATGGAGCCTTTGAGTGCGGTATTCTCGCCATTGAAGCCCGATAACTGTTAGACTTTTGGCAAGCGTACCAATTGTCATTGTAAGTTATAAAATTTATAAAAGTTCATCTCCACAGGGACTTGATTTTTACTCAGTTAATTCAAATAAAACTTAACAGTTTAATAGTTTATATACAATGAGTGTGACGGAGTTTCATTTGTTGCGGACTAACAGAAATTATGAAAATTTAGAAGAAACGGAAATAATAAACTCAATACAGAAGATTACGGAAGATTATGAAAAGTTACGAAAGATTACAAAAACTACTAAAACGAGTTTGATTAAGTTAAGGACGTAGGATTGGATTTCATCGTTCATACCCTTAGTATTCAATTAATATTACCATGCATAAGTTATTTTCTATTATTATTGATGCACACATAAAATCACCCCAAATCGATCTCTCGCATTTGAGAATCCTAAGAATATTTATCCAATATCGATTTCTCGTATATGAAATAAATATCCCAGCGTTACGATTATATTCGCATGTTTATTTGCAATCTAAACGTTATGCTCTATGTCTAGCAACGTAACGTAAAGAGTAAATTTATTCATTTCAAACCCTAAGATTACTTTTCAGTCTCACTTCGAGTTTAAGTTCGTGATACTGGTGATCAAGTAGTATCAAGCGTTAAGTACGGAATCAATTTACCAATAATAAATAGAAAGACTTATGCAGAAATAAATATTAAAAGAGATACTTAAAAGTAGAAGATTACATCCAATCCATAAGAGAAACTAACCAAGCATGGAGAGAACCTCCTTAAGAGAAGAATTGATGAAGGGCCCCATCACCGCTTCTTTCCGGC
>PYAF01001684.1:344402-372762 GCA_007407185.1 Glycine tomentella | reverse complement strand
GATTAGGGATTAATTAATCTAGAAAGACTTATTCTCTGAACAATCATAACACGACCCCATATGATATATTCTTTACATGCTTAATTCGACAGAATCGCTATAAGTTTAGGGTTCTTTGATCAATTAAAGGGTTGACTCGCTAGTTATCTAGGTTTCACGACTATAGAAAAGATTTATCATATGTGCACATTAACTTAACAAATCAGTCAAGTAAAAGAGGAGGACTCAGAAGGGATTGCGCCTGACTACAATTCATCATCCATTGGTAAACTTAATTCAATTTACTGCATTTGTTTACTTCTGTCTTATAATTCAACAACCAATCCATCAACAAATTCTTCTGCGTAATTTTCTGTTTTACTTTCAATCACGCTATTTTCTATTACTGTGAAAATTACCCCAATCCCTGTGGAGACGATAACTCACTTACTCACTTTATTACTTGTTAACGATCGGTGCACTTGTCGTAAACACGCAACAGGTATCAATATGGATATTAACTTCAACCTCTTAGAGATAGGTTCCCTTGCTTTGGCAATAATAGTCACAGGCTTTACTTTACAGGTATATATTTAATTAGCAATTTTAACTGACAAAAAAAAAAACCATTTTTTTACCTCATTTTCATTCAGTCTCTGAATAATGGAATATTATAAGAATTGACAAAACCACCCTTAATTATTCATAGGATAGGACTTCTCACTACATGAAAGGCCTTGTTCTCCTGTTGTGCTACATTGTTAAGAGGAAAAGCTTTATCTCCCTCGAACCATCTCCCATCTATATGTGTGTATGAAAATTAAAATTATCTTTTGACACTCTTCAGGGTGTATATATATATATATATATATATATATATATATATATAAATATATATATATATATATATATATGCACCCTTTTGAAGGATGAGATATCAAGGAAGCATGGAAAATTATGCATGCATATATACCAATGTGTTACTAGATAGCTTGAAATAAATAGAGAAAAATATAAATATAATAGATGATATAATGTGAAAAACAAAATAAAGAGTAAAGAGTGTGATCATTTAAGTGTATATATTACAAGTATTATTGGTGTATGCATGTGATATATATATATATATATATATATATATATATATATATATATATATATATATATATATATATATAATAAGCATTGACCATGAGTCCATGAGGATGAGATGTGACAGTGACAAATAGGCTACTGATGAGTCTTGAATGAATGGGTTTGAATTTAGGTAGGAGCGAGGTTAATTATGGGACCTAACTATGTCCCTATACAAACCTCAACTCCAATTACTCCATCCACTTGCTTTTCATCCCCTTCCTGCCCTGTCTCTCCTTTCAAATATTCTGTAATTGCATCTTCTTTTATTAGAGATATTCAATATATATAATATAAAAAAAAGTCAAAATTAAACAGTGTTCTAACTATACTAATTAAAAAATTTCAATTAAAATATTTTTAATAGAAGATAAAAAAATTGAATAAAATTTCCAATGGTTACATAAATAGTCAAAATCTGTGATGCCATTCTTATAAATTTGTAATTCATGCCTAATATATGATCTCTTGTTTTCCCCAGACCAAGCTGATGTTACTAACATCACACTTAAACCAGCCACTAATGCAATTTTAAGCGCTTAATTAGTAGGTAAGTTACAAGTTATATGTGTCACATAAATATAAATATAACCGTTCTTATGAAATCACATAAAATTTGATCTAAAGTTAAATTAATGTGGGAAGTTGGTTTGCAGGCTTTGGCCTATTTGTTGTCCCTTCCTCAGATGAAGAATGGTGGCATCGATCCAAACCCAAAATCATATTCAAATTCAATGGATTGGTTATTATTTTATTGAAATTTCGAATTGTTATAATTCTATGTATATCCTAAACATACGCCTCAAACAAATAAAATGGTTTAGCGGAGCAAAGAGGAGCGTAACGAAGCAATCCGTGCGTGCGTATGCGCACGTGTGAAAAACCTAGTTTATCACTTAAGACAGGTTTTGACTGTTAAAATTGATTTTTTTTTTTGTTAATTGTGATATTTTTTACTATTGGAAATGATAAATAGAGGAATTGAAAGAAAAATAAAGAGATAAAAGATCCATGACAAATAAATTAATGAAATAAGAGTTACGTATAACACCAAATATCTAAGTTTTTTTAAGAAAATTGTCTATTATTATCTTATTCGCTTTTGGTATTATGATATATTTTCATTATCTGAATGTTGATCTATCTTTAATGTTGATCTATCTTTTTTGTGAATTAAGCGTCAACAATCAACGCTCTTATATTTTCTATTAAAGTTTTTAGGATTAATTAAATATTAAGTCTTTCATCCTTTTTAGATTTTTATTTTTAATCATTTATTTTTTGTTGGAAGCAAAATATTTCATAATTAGAAGTCATGAAACTAACCTTCGAAACATAGAAATCATCGAAGTGAGTTTTGCCTCTCCCAACAAAATATTCTCCACATGCACGGTAGATAATTAAACTCATGACAACATGCTTAAGGAACTCATTCATCTTGCAATTGTGCTAGACCTTGTTGGTTCTTTTTAGACTTGTATTAATTTTTGGTAATCATTTTTGTCCCTCTAAATATATTTCCTCTTTAGTCCCACATTTATTTTCATTGCTCAAAATTTGTTTCAATATAAATTAAACAAAGGGATAAAAATGGGCAAAAAAAGTATTAATTTTAAGCAATATAAATAAATAAAAGATTAAAAATGGACAAAAAAAATTAGAGAGACCAAAGTTGTTCAAAAGAAATTAATTAAAGATTACAAGTTGTAGTAAAAATTTTAGGGTCTAAAAATTAGAATCTCAGAAAAGTTAAGAGGATAAAAATTTAATTAATCCAAGATTCTAATCTTAAAATTTATACAATTACATGTTTTTTTTTTATTTTTTGATATATGTTGTATAAGTTTCATCAAATTAAATCATTCTTTTTAGTTAATTGTGTTAATGGGCCTCCTCAAGTGGGCTATTACTTTAATAATAAAAAAAAAAGTTATAGGGGAATTAGAAAAGAAGGCTGGTTGGTTGGAGAGAGAACTTTGCTCAATTTTCCACACCGTCACATAATGTGAGAGAGAACTTTGCTCACTTTGCGATATTGGTTGGATACTTAGAATTTTATTTCTCTCATATTTTTGGCAGAAGATATATTTACTCTATTGTGAATCTTTATTTGAATATTGTTGTATTATTGATTTTCACTATTTTAAGAGTGAGAAGGCATTTATTTGTGAGGTTTTGTTGTAAAAACTCTTTGTTGTACACTTTGATATTTTACATAGTGGAGAATTTTTCTGGGCTTGGTCCCGTGGTTTTTGTCCCTCACACTAGGGGTTTTCCACGTTAAAATTGTTGGTGTTCTTCTTGCTGTTATCTCTTTATTTTTCTGCACCATTGGATTTTTGGATTGTCGTATATTACGCTTCTCACAGGTTCACTCAAGCGGGAAAGGTTTTATTTCCCACCACATATTTGTGTAATTTTTCCACTGTGCATACGTATCTTTCCCAACAGCTGGTATCAGAGCCATGTTATTTTCTGGGAAATTTGCTTGATTGAATGGAGGAGCCTAATTACTGTAGAATGATTAGTTTGAACGAAACTAATTACCACAGGTGGAGAGGTAAGATGAAAGATTTACTATTTGTGAAAAAATTACATTTACCTGTGTTTTTTACTCAGAAACTTGATAATAAATCTGATGAAGAATGGGCTTTTAAGCATGAGATGATTTGTGGTTTTTTTCGTCAATGGGTAGATGATAATGTTTAAAATCATATTGCTAATGATTGACATGCCGTAACTTTGTGGGACAAGCTTTTTGAAACCTTGTATGCTTCTAAAACTGGGAACAACAAATTGTTTTTGCTGAAACAGGCTATGAATTTGAGGTATAAGGAAGGTACTTCTATTTCTGATCACTTGAGTGATTTTCAAGGTTGCTTTGATCAATTGTCTGGCATGAGTGTAAAATTTGATGATGAAATTTTGGGACTTTGGTTGAATAATACTCTACCTGATTCTTGGGAAAATCTCCGTATTACTTTGACTTGTTCTGCTCTTAGTGGTATTGTGACCAGGAAGAAGTCAGATGATGTACTCAACAAGCATCCTCTTTATAGGAAGAGGTTTTGGTCACTGAAAACAGGCGGAGACTACAAACAGGGATCAAGAAGAAGGTCACAGAGGTAAAAGCAAGCGCAGAAGCAAATCAAGGTCTGAGCAGAAAACTTACAAGTGCAGTTAGTGTGGTAAAAAAGGGTCATCTTCAAAAGTTTTGTTATAAGCTAAAAAATGATAACAAAGGCAAGCAAGAAAAGAGAAATGATGAGAATGGTGATAGTGTTGCCATTGCTAGTATAGGAGATCTTGTGACTGTTTATTATGAGAACTTGATCAGTGTTGCTTGTGATGATTCTAGCTGGGTTGTTGATAGTGGTGTCAGTTTTCATGTGACTTTTAGGAAGAATTTTTTTCTCATCTTATACTCCAGGTGATTTTGGTGTGTTGAAGATGGGTAATAGTGAGACGTCAAAGGTAATTGGCATTGGTACTGTTTGTTAGGAAACCAACATAGAACAAAGTTTATTTTGAAGAATGTTAGGTATGCACCAGACATCCGTTTGCATATGATTTCTACTAGTGTTCTTGATGTGATGGTTATTTTAGTACCATTGGTTGTGGACAATGGAAGCTCAATTAGGGTTCCTTGATTGTGGCACGAGGTAAGAAGTTTTCAGGCTTGTATTGGATGAAAGCTTCTATTTTAGTTGATGCTATAAATGTTGTTGACTGTGATATTTCGTCAGATTTATGGCACAAGAGACTGAGTCACATGAGTGAGAAAGGACTGAATTGTTTGGCCAAGAAGAATCTTCTTACAGGTTTGAAATGTGCAAGGTTAGAAAAATGTGTTCATTGCTTGGTTGGGAAACAAAATAGGGTTTCTTTTAAGAGTCATCCTCCCTCCCGAAAATCAGACGTACTTGAGTTGGTGCATTCAGATCTTTGTGGTCCTATGAGGACTAAGACTTTTGTTAGATACAGGGAGAGTTGGAAGAAGGAGTTGCAAGCAATCAAAATAAGGCTGATGTATTTGGCTTGGTGTTTTAGCTTTTTACATGCCCAATCATTTTGATGGCATTTGTAATTGTTTAAGTGGTTCAAGTACATAGCCTATTGATCCTTGCATTGCATAAATCATTCACACGCATTCATATGAAGAATAAAAGTTTAAAATGCTTGCATTAACAAAGAAAACCTAATGGCTTAATGTTTTGGAAAAATCACTTCATGCACTGCTTTAATCGATTACCATTGGTATGTAATTGATTACTTGCTTGTGTTTATTTCTGGAAAAGCCATGTTTGAACACTTTAATCGATTACCTCTATTCCATAATCGATTACCTCGTGTTATTTTAAAACATGTCTATCTGTGTTAATCGATTGCAGATAATCGTAATCGATTACTTAGTTCATTTTGTTTAAAATGAAAAGTCTGCCTTAATCGATTACTATAAGGTGTAATCGATTACCAAGGTTATTTACAATTGGAGCTTATCTGTGTTAATCGATTACATCACGTATTAATCGATTAAATTGTTCGTGAAAGATTTTCAGAAAGCTCAAGAACATATTAATCGATTAAATGATGTATTAATCGATTACATTTAATGAAATAATCGATTACACTTACAGATTAATCGATTACATTCTGTTAAAAAGTTACTGAAACTTGAAAAGATTCATACATATGATAATGGTTCTGACATGATGATGAAGACACTACCAAAGGGGAAGTTTGAAGCTTGTCGATTTATTGCCGATTTGGCATTTGCATCCACTTAAGTCGTAGGGAAAGTTTGTTAATGGGTCTCCTCAAGTGGGCCTATTACTTTAATAATAATAATAATAATAATAATAATAATAATAATAATAATAATAATAATAATAATAATAATAAAAGGTTATATGAGAATTAGAAAAGAAGCGTTGTACCCTTTCTCAATTTTCCGCTTCTTTCATCTTCTGCACCGTCACATAACATGAGAGGGAACTTTGCTAACTTAGTGGTATTGGTTGAATACTCATTTGTGTTCTGTTTTGGGTGAAATTTCAGCCAATTGTTCCTAAAATTGTGGGCATTCATTTGGTATACTCATAATTTTATTTCTCTCATATTTTGACAGAAATATATTTACCCTGTTGTGGGTCTTTATTTGAATATTGTTGATTTCCACTATTTTAAGAGTGAATAGGCATTTATTTGTGAGATTCTGTTGTAGAAATTCTTTTGTTTGATATTTTACATAGTGGATAATTTTTCTGGACTTGGTCTCGTGGTTTTTGTCCCTCACACTGGGGGCTTTCCATGTTAAAATTGTTGGTGTTCTTCTTGTTGTTATCTCTTTATTTGTATGCACCCTTGGATTTTTGGATTGTAGTATATTACGTTTCTCACAAGTTCACTCAAGCGTGGAAGGTTTTATTTACTATTACATATATGTGTAATTTTTTCGATGTGTATATGTGTCTTTCCCAACAAATTGTTCAATCAAATATAAATTTTAATTTTCAATTATTTTGATCAATAATTAAATTTTTAAGTAATATTAAACTTAATAAAAATATTAATATATTATCATAAAATAATATTAGTCTCTTAATTTTATAACATAATGTCAAATTGACAATTAAACATTATACTTTAATGACAAAATAATCTTATGAAAGCTTAACAACAAAACATTATGTTGCATTTTTTACCCACTCAAAAATTAAATCAAAATTTTCATTCTTTCAGAAATTAAATTAGTGTAAAATTTAAAAAACGTATTAATTTTATCTTTATAAAGTTTTATATTAAATTGATCATTATACAAATAAAATATTTTTTTGTTAGTAATTCTGTTAGACAATAATAAGATATGACTAATAGGCATATACATATAGTATCATAAAAATGAATTAAATAATTTTTTATGATTAAAAATTTTCAAAAATTTCTCATACTAAAAAGAAGATAAAACAATAATAAAGTCTGATATCTTCTAAACGAGTTTAGGAAGATAAAAAAAATGAAAAAAATAAATTAAGTGAGTCACATATTTAAAAATGAAAATGGCCAATTACTCCGTTTTTTCAAAAATAAAAGCAAACATAATGATAATCGGTACACAAACGTGTGACAAATCAGCAATTCCTATTTATGGTATGACAAAAGTCAAAGGTCGATCTGTCCACAGCACATATCAAATGATAAAGACATCTTAACCACCAAAGATAAGTATTTCACCAAAAAACCACACACAAATATAAACAAAATCAAAAACAAAACACAAATGACAAATTACAAAATTTTATAGTCTAAATCAAAATACGCAAGGTTAATTTAAAAGAAAATTATTATTTTTCTCACTCTTTCGGATAAACATTTTTATATTTTTTTATTAAAATGTATATTCCAAAATTTTAACTAGTTAATTATCAACCATCTCAAATTGTTTTCTTTTTTTACTTTTACCTATATATTTAATCTTTTTAACTTTCGTCTCTTTCAGTTTATAATCTTTTATCTTTATTTTTTTTATATTAAACTTCAATAATTTATTTAAAATTATTAATAAATATAATTAATCTTTTATCTCAATTTAATTTATTCAATAGTTTATTTAAAAATTATTAATAAACATAATTAATATTTTATATAAATTCAAAATATAATTTATAAATTTAAAGATATTAATTATGAGAAAAAAATTTATGTGTCGACAACATCAAATAATTTTAGTGTTATTTAATGACAAACCATTATTGATGATAAGTTTATTGATTTTTATAAATAAAAAAATTAAATTCATATCAATTGTGATTTATGATTGATGATTGATGAAAGTTTAAAACTATTATAAATTTTACTTATAGTATAATCTATATATTCAAAATATTTAGCTAGTGTAAATTTCAAGTTCTAGTATTCTAAGGTCACTAATATTTAGCTTACAAAATCAATAGATAAAAATTTGTATTAAAGAATTGTATTGAAAATTATGGGAGAGTGTATTGCTATACTTTTTATTCCTTAACTAGAATATCCTTAGACAACTGGTTAATATTTTTTAAAAATTACTTACATAAAAACAAATATTTATCACTTAGAATGCAAAATTAAATATTAATTTATCACTAATTTACAAGACTAAAGGTAATTAATTTTTTTAATAAATAATCTATTTATTGCCGTTAATCACTTATATATATTACAATAACAAATAACTAAAGAAATTTATTTTATAAAAAAAATTAGGAAATAAAAATTATCTAATTAAAATTATGTAATCCAAATTTTGAAGTAACTGAGAAAGAAAAATATCTCAAGTGAAAATGCGATATGAACTAGTTACACACTATGGATCCCTCACAACAAGGCCTTTCACTCTCGCATATATACAATACATCTTCTATACCTATCGGGTAAACATGAGTAGCCACCGAATGCTTTAACTAAACCATAAATGAATTATGATAGTCGCGCGTCCACCTAGATTTTTTAACCCAACATGTTCATCCAAAAAATATAGTTAACTGCATAGATAAATATAGTTAATATAATTTATTAATATATGTTAACACCTAAAAAGTTAGCCATTGAAGCAACAACTGATGATTGGTTTCAGCTGGTCTAAGGAGCCGATTGAAACAACTAGCATGGCTAGTTTGACGCAAAATAGTAAAACGACTTGGGTGAAACTCTTGGAATGGCGCATGCGCCGATTTAGAGAACATTCAAAGAAACAAAACAGCTAGTGGAGTGGTTGAAATGATGATTGCCATGATTTCTTAGATTTAGGGATTTTTCTTTTAATGTCTTAACTAATGTAACTGTTAGTCAATTTTCACATAAATAAGATCTACCACATTGTAATCGACACACATGTAAGTTCAAAATACTAATGCGGAATAAAATAGGATTATAATATCTTTCGTCATTGTTCTGAGCTTGAATTGTTGATTCTGAGTCTTCCAAACTTTTGCTCTCACACACTGATGGTGTATAATTATGTATGGAGAGTAAGTATTGGGGACCTAAGAAGGCTATAGACACACTTATTTATAGATCCCTTGTCATCAAAGGGTCAGTTACGGTGTGCTAAAGGAAGGAACGTTAACGTTGCAAAAAAATAGGGGATATGGGTAGTGGTTAGTTTCCTAAATTATTGTTGACCACTATCAGGTTGGTTACCGATATTTTGTAATTTCAAAATAAAAACCAACATTCTCCCACTTGATCCGACATGTTCCTTAATTTACATAACAAGAAATAAAATGCATAAATCATGGTGATACGTCCTCTTAATAATGAGTATTACCTTCCATGTATTACAATGCATTATATCCCTTAGCCCATACAACTTAATGAATAAACCCAATGTTCATTCTAGGTCCAAACTTTATTGATATTTCTCAAAATAAATTAATATGCGCATAAACTAAATGAGAAAACATCACAAATGGAATTTCATAAATATAATATCATTCTTACAACGATAATTACATATAGGAACCAAGTCCATTCTTTCTACACAATCCTTAAATTTCAACTGTGGCATGCCTTTAGGTAAAGGATCAGCAATTATCAATTCAGTACTAACGTGCTCAATAACCACTGTCTTATCCTTGACACGTGCCCTTATGGCTAGATATTTAATGTCGATATGCTTGCTTCGACTACTACTTTTGTTGTTCTTAGCCATAAAAACAACAGCTGAATTATCTCAATATATCCTCATTGGCCTAGAAATAGAATCCATGACTCTAAGCCAAGAAATGAAACCTTTCATCCATACACCATGTGAGGTAGCCTCAAAACAAGACACGGACTCAGCCTCCATAGTGGAAGTGGCAGTTAAGGTCTGCTTGGCACTTCTCCAAGACACAGCTCCACTGGCTAGTATAAAAATATATTCTGAAGTGGATTTTCTTGAATCAATGCAACCAGAATAGTCTGAATCTGAATAAGCAATCACCTCCAATTTTTCAGTTCGTTTATACATAAGCATGTAGTCTTTAGTTCCTTGAAGGTATATCATCACTTTCTTTGCAGCTTTCCAATGGTCTAAACATGGATTACTCTGGTATCTCCCTAGTACTCCAACAGCAAAAGCAATGTCAGGTCTTGTGCAGACCTGAGCATACATAAGGCTTCCAACAACTGAGGCATAAGGAATATTCTTCATTTGTTCCTGCTCAAGATCATTCTTGGGACACTGGCTCAGATCAAACATGTCACCCTTTACAACGAGAGCTACACTTGGTGAACAATTACTCATCCTAAATCTTTCCAAAACTTTATTGATATAGGTTTCTTGAGACAAACCAAGAATACCATGTATTCTATCTCTATGTATCTTGATGCCAATAACATAAGAGGCATCTCCCATATCTTTCATGTCAAAGTTTTTAGAGAGAAATTGTTTCACTTCATATAGCAAACCCTTATCATTGGTTGCAAGTAAAATGTCATCCGCATATAGAATAAGAAAACAGATTTTGCTCCCACTAACCTTCTGGTATATACATCGATCCATAATATTTTCCACAAAACCAAATGAGGAAATAACATCATGAAACTTTAAATACCATTGACAGGAGACCTATTTCAACCCATATATAGATTTCTTAAGCTTACACACCAATTGCTCACTATTATTAGAGGAAAATCCTTCTAGTTGTTTCATGTAAACCTCTTCCTCTAGATCTCCATTGAGAAAGGCTGTTTTCACATCCATTTGTTGCAACTCTAAGTCAAAATGTGCAACCAATGCTAAGACGATACGAAGAGAATCTTTCCTAGACACAGGAGAAAATGTCTCCTTATAATCAATCCCTTCCTTTTGAGTAAATCCTTTGGCTACGAGTCTTGCTTTATATCTCTCAATGTTGCCTGATGAGTCTTTCTTTGTCTTAAAGACCCATTTACAACCAATGGCCTTTGCACCATCAAGCAACTGAACCAGATCCCATACTCCATTAGATGCCATAGAATTCATCTCATCTTTCATTGCATCATACCACAAGTTTTTTTCCTTAGAACTCATGGCTTGTGAAAATGTTTCAGGGTCATTTGCGGCTCCTATGCTATAGTCAGATTATTGAAGATACACAACATAATCACTAGGTATCGCTGATTTCCTTATTCTAGTAGATTTCCTTAATGTTATATCACGATTATCTTGATGAACTTGTTGCTCAATTGGTTGATCAACAATTTCTTGTTCCTCGTTAACAACTTGATCTACTGGATTAATATCAGCAACAGATTGTGGATTCTCAATGATTGGTTGCATAACACCCATTGGAACTGAAAGGGTGTTGTGAACAACAACCAATCTCATGCTTGAAGTGGATGGTTGAGCATCCGTATGATCTTTCTCAGGTACAAGGTTCCCAGATTGATCGCTCCCACTAATTAAGTCATTTTAAAGAAATTTGGCATTTCTTGATTCCAGAATTCTTGTAGTATTAGATATGGATAATAAAATCAGTATCCCTTAGACCTTTCAGCATATCCAATGAAATACCCATTAATGGTCCTTGGGTCATGTTTCTTTTCTTGTGGGTTATAAATTCTAACCTCAGACGGATATCCCCAAACGCGTACATGTCTCAAACTAAGTTTCCAACCTTTAAATAACTCAAATGGCGTTTTTGGGACAGCCTTGTTTGGAACCCGGTTTAATATGTACACAGCCGTCTTAAGTACTTCAATCCACAAATATTTAGGAAGCTTAGAGCTGCTAAGCATACTTCGCACCATATCCAATAATGTTTGGTTTCTCCTTTCTGTTACATCATTTTGATCTGGAGAACCAGGCCTGGTGTATTGGGCAATTATCCTATGCTCTTGAGGAAACTTCGCAAATGGATCAGGCGCTTGCCCATCTTCAGTGTATCTACCATAATATTCTCCACCTCTATCTGATCTCACGATCTTAATTTGCTTACTACATTATGTCTCTACTTTCAATTTAAATACCTTAAAGGCATCTAATGCTTCATATTTATTATTAAGCATGTAGAGTTACATGTATCGTGAATAATCATCTATAAAAGAGATGAAGTATTTCTAACCATATGTGTCCATGTCTGGACAACAAATATTTGTATGTATGATTTCTAATAGTTCGGTACTCCTCTTGGCACCTTTCTTTGACTTGTTAGTCTGCTTTCCCTTTATGTAGTTTACACAAGTCTCAAAATCAGTAAAATCTAGAGTACTAAGTACTCCATCATGTACCAATCTTTGAATTCTCTGAATGGAGATATGTCCTAATCTCCGATGCCACAACATAGAGAAATCTTCATTCACAACACATCGTTTTGTGCCAACATTCATGCATAGCGCTGTAAGTGGTATCATTTTACAAATTAATATAGAAAAGACCATCAGACAATGCACCATTCCCAACATACTTAGATTTATAAAACAAACTGAAAGATGTCTCGTAAAATGTAAAGGAATAATCAAAAGGTAATAGTCTCGAAACTGAAATTAAGTTCTTGGAAAAACTAGGAACATAAAAAGTTGTTTCCAAATTCAAAACAAAACCACTGTTCAAAATCAAATTGCAGGTCCCAATAGCCTCAACAGGTGAGCTCATCTTGCTTCCTGAATAGATGCATAACTCACTTCCCACTGGCTTCCTTAGGTTTTCCATACCCTGCAAGGTATTTGAAACATGGATTGTAGAACCAGAGTCAATCCACCATGTGTTATGATTTATGTTTATCATATTAGATTCATAACAAACTAAAGAGATAGATATACCTTTCTTTTCAAACCATTGTTTGACCTTAGAACAATCTTTCTTCATGTGCCCTTTATTTTTACAGAAAAAACATCGAGATGGTTCCTTCTTAATTCCACTTTGGGGTGGTATTTTACCATTTCCCCTGTTCTTGTTGTCCCTTTTGTTGTCCCTTTTCTCCATTGTGAGCAAGGAACTCTCTCCTTGTTCCATCTGCAACCTTCCCTTTTCCTGAACACACATGGTCATAAGTTCATTAATAGACCACTTTTCTTTATGTGTGTTGTAGGATATTTTAAAGGGACCATATGACGCTGGGAGAGTATTCAAAATAAAGTGGACAAGAAAACCGTAAGACATATCCACCTCCAAGGTTTTCAACTTAGCTGCAATGTCCCTCATCTGCATAATGTGCTCACGCACACCCTTCAAGGCAGTGAGCTTCATGGAAGAGAATCTCATGATTAGGGTACTGGCCAATGCTTTTTTCGAAGTCTCAAATTGTTCATCAATAGACTTTAGAAGTATTCTGGCATTGTCATATTTTTCAACTGAACCCCTAATACCAGCGGATATATTAGTCTTAATGAACATGACACACACACAGTTGGATCTATCCCATTTTTCATAAAGATCCACCGCATCTGACTCACTGTCCTCAGTGATCGCTGGCGGCTCAGGTTTCCTAACAGCATAGTCAATATCCATATATCCCAAGTTCAAGAGGATTCTTTCCTTCCAGATAGGGTAGTTATCCCCTTTCAGTTCAGGAACTTCAATAGAGTTAATAGGCTGTATGACTGCAAAATTATATGTTTATAATTAAGATTTGAGACAAAATAAAATAATAATATATCATGATTTACCAATGTAAGTCATGCTCAAAATTAATTATGAATTTAGCGACATAAAATTTGCCTGTGGGCTACAATTTTAATTCAATTAAATTCATGTAAAATCATGATAAAACTATAATAGAAATTCTTGTGGGATAATATCTATTATATTATATATGACTAATTACAATTAATATTTTACCTTATGTGATCTAGAGACTCTTAATATATAATTTAAATAATTAAAGTTGTTGTGGCTAAGCTTTAATCAATTAAATTATAAAGATCACTAAATATTTTCTTATTTCCAAAATTAATTTTATTGCAATTAACCATAAACAATAAAATTAAATAATTAATCATTCAGATTAATTAATTCTTAATAAGAACTAAATATTTACATAACATCCTTAATAATGTAAATAAATTGAAATAACATTGCATATAGTTATTCAATACGTTCATTTATGAATAAATTATTTAACATAATATTGTATGCTTAAACAAATTCCATAAAGAAACATACAGTCTAAATAAATAAATAATTTAAACGCATAATTCATAATTCCAGCAATTTATTGCATAAATAAATAAATTATGAGCAACATAAATTAAATTAATAAGCTCATAATATAACAAACACGCATAATCATATAAGAATCAGAAAAAGCGATTAAATATCAAGAATAATGCAATAGTTCAACGCTCCATGTGAGAGTTTTCAAATGAATGGCGTGGGTTTGAAACCCAGCAACAACTGTAGAAAATTGTTTTTTTATTTTTTATTTTTTAAATACTGTTCATCTTTAACCTTCAGTCGGGTCGGCCCGACCCGGTTACAACCCAGTATAAAACCCGACGGGTTTTTAATCATTTATGCATCAAAATCAACTATTTAAAACATAGAACTTCATGAAATCTCGTTTCCTTATGATTTCCAAACTCAATATGCATCGAAAACTTGTAAATCATAATCTCAAAAATAAGAAATATTTCAGACGCATTATTGAAAACAAGGCAGAGGTAAACGACGGCTCTGATACCAAATGTAAGTTCGAAATACTAATGCGGAATAAAATAGGATTATAAATACCTTCCACCATTGCTCCGAGCTTGGATTGTTGATTCTGAGTCTTCCAAACTTTTGCTCTCACGCACTGATGGTGTATAGCTATGTATGAAGAGTAAGTATTGTGGACCCAAGAAGGCTGTAGACACACTTATTTATAGATCCCTTGCCATCAAAGGGTCAGTTACAGTGTGCTAAAGGAAGGGTCGTTAACGTTGCAAAAAAATAGGGGATGTGGGTAGTGGTTAGTTTCCTGAATTATTATTGAGCACTATCAGGTTGGTTACAGATATTTTGTAATTTCAAAATAAAAACCAACAACACAAACATCAACACACAAAATCCAACCATTTTCCTGCCTATTACTCACATTATTTCACTTATTTACGTCATTTTGCCTACTTCATTTAGTTTCTTTAATTGCTTTTAGTCGTTTATCTCCTCTTTTACTGCAATTCTACATAGGAGTAGCCTAACATAGAAATTTATGTTCATTAGTTGCTAGAAAGCTCTTTGGAGTAGACTAGGAATGCAACCAAGAAATAGAATTTCTTCCTTGGGTCAATTGCCCAAAGGGAATAATCGCTTAGTACATAGTCATCACAACGACAAAGGGAATTTCACACCAACATAAAATTGACACGCCCAGTGGGACCCTAGTTACATCACTGAGGTTTCCAACTCTTCCAACAGATCATCCTTCTCTGACAGCTGAACTAGATGTAATCGTCCTTTTCTAACCAGGCTTGATGGGAATGGAAGATGAAATTTAATCATCAGACATGTCATCAATCAACTTGGCAATAAAGTTGATTGTTGGCCCGCAGAACAAGGTAGCCAATATAACTCCCCACCATTCTATGAAAAATCTGTAATGCTAGGACTAAAGCAAAGCGTTGAAATATAAAGCAATGGAGCTTGTCTTCGATACCCTCTAGAACTAAAGATATCTCATTCGGTTGATAGGAAGTGGACAAATTAATTGGAAGACAAATAGATTAGCTTAATATCTTAGGGATAGATTGAACCAAACCAAATTCCCTTGCAAAATAGTAAGGATAGTAGGCTTCAACAACTAGCTTGTTGCTCCTTGATGTAGGCTTTAAGCCAAACAATAAACAGGGACTTGTCAAGGTTGACACCTAGTTATTCCCCATAATAATGCTCCCTTCACTAAGGGTAGCCGTATTGTCCAAGGTCCAATGCAGACATGTCAACTAACGATGGAGAGGGGTAAGAGAAAAAAGAGGTGTAAAGTCAACCGTTAAGAGCAAGTTAGCAATTGAAAAGGCTAATGCTTTTGATTTTGGGAGGCTACTGTTTGGTTTCTAATGAACTAGCTCTAGGATATAAGGCCTAATATAGTTGTGCCAAAAGGAATACGAACCAAATCAGACTAGAAACAATGTTGTACTCAGTTCGACCATTTTCAAGGTTATTAAGCAGATAGAAAATACCCGTTTAAAGTGTTGAAAGAAGCAAAGGACCCAGAGTCAAATCATGATCGGATGTAATAGTTGATAAAAGCATGGTGCTCACCTAGTGAAATGATGCCACTTTTCTTGGCATTAAGAAGCATGAATTTAGAGTAACCAGAGGTATCTTTTGAGAATTGATGCCAAGAGTAGTGGAAGGAAGTAGCAATCCCATAGAGTGACGAAAACTCTTCACCAAAAATTGACAAGGTGAGAGTAGCCTAACATCTAGGAAAGTCAATCCAACCATAGCCTTAGGAAGTGAAAACAATATGAATACACACAATTAACCAAGAGGGAGGGTGAATTGGTTAAAACAGGGTCTTTAAATTTTTTTAAACAAGCACCAGATTTAGGATCGTATCACAAGGACACCCTTTTGAATAACAAATTTTTAGTCAATCAAGACTCACCCTTCACAGAAAGCAATAATAGAAAAAAAAAGTTTATCTGTTGATATTCAAATGATTATCCAAAAGACGCTAATCAATGATAGAAAGATGAGATTAAGAGAAACTAATTAACACAAAGAGCTATACTGGTTCACCTCTCAACAAGAGAAACTACATCCAGTTTCTTCTAACCAAACATTGATTAGAGTTCCATTATCAACAAAATTTGTTCTTTACAAGCTTACAAAAGATCACCCTTTATCAATCTTAGATAAAGAACTAAAATCTAAACACCCTTTAGACTTTTAATGATCAAGACGTAGAGAATCCTTCTCTACTCTTCCCTTTAGAGAACCCTACTCTAGAAAAGCTTAAAGAACCCTTTTGTAATAGTAACTAACAAGCTGAAATGTAAAAACAAATTACAACCAGAGTTTTAGAGGAGAGATACAACCTTATGATCCAAAGAATGCAAATGCAAATATTTACCAATCTGAGATGACGTTGAAAGAAAGCAAGTTTTAGACCAAGCTCTCCAAGAAAACTCCTTTGAAATCTTGTCCAAAAAGAGTTCTACCAATGATGCATAAAGATCTTGAATTGTAGGACAAGAGCTTTTTTACCCAGTGTATTTTCTCCCAGTTCAGAAGCCTTTTGAAAATCAGTGAAAATCTCGAATTGTAATTATCTATATTTTTTAAAAAGACTTAACAACTTTATATAGAAAAACTGTTGTAACTGAATCTAATCGATTAATACGTCCATGTAATCGATTATTTACTCTTAAGTAATTGATTAATTGTTCATTTAATCAATTAATTTGTTCTTTAGCTTTTTGGAAAAGATGTATGAACAAAGTAATCAATTAATCTGTCATGTAATAACATAGAGTTTTTCCATTTCACAAAGTACTTAGTAATCGATTACAGATAAATGGTAATCGATTAACACAAGCATGACTTATTTTGTGTTTGTACTGAGTAACGATTACGCAATACTTGTAATCGATTATTCTGTTCTTCAAGGCTCAAGTAATAGATTACCAATTTGTGGTAATCGATTAAGGTTGTCAAAAAGAGTTTTTCCAAAAACTTGAACCCATGAGCACTTGGCTTTTATGCAATCATGAAATCTTAAAACTTTTTCACAAATCATGTGCTTTTGTAAAACCATGAATGCAAGCCAATGAATGATGTTTATACAAAGTTATGGATCATAGGATGAAACTCTCATACATCTAAATATTACAAATGCCTTCAATTGAATGACATGTTAAAAGCTAAAATTCATCCAAGCTTTAGCATACATCTTGATCCTTCTTCAAGCTCCCCTTGTATCTAACAGGAAGCAAAAATCCATTGTTAGTCGTTGACCAAAACCCTAAGATTCTAAGCAACATGTCTCATGGTCAACACAACTGACAACATAATCATATCATGACCCCATTCTTTCCAATCATCTTTGTAAGAGGAAAAACCCCTCTTCAACCATATTTGATATTCTGGGAGAGGTCTTCTTGGTCAGGTGTGAAAGCTAGAGGGAAATTTATGGATCCCACAAAATCACAAGTTATAGGAATGAGGTTTTTCTCATGATTAAATAGTTTGTTAGCTATTTTGTCAATGCTCACACCTTCGTTAAGGTAGCAAGGACCTAGGGAAAACTTTTGGTATTGCTCATTGAATGTAGGAAAGGTATCTACGATCGATTAAGGGTCAGGTTCAGGTGAACGGATAGAAGCAATGGGGATGGGTTGTTCAGAAGCAACTGACATGATACTAGGCTAAGGTTAGCTAAAGCTAAGGCTAGGGATTTAGAGAATGTGCAAAGCAACAAGACGACTAGTGGAGCGGTTGAAAGGTTATTGACATATTTAATAGTGGTTAACTTTGATTCATTAACAATGACAGAGTCTAGCATGCGTCAAGTAAACAATTTTCGTATCATGCGAAAGAAATCATAGCCGTTAGATTGGAAATGCGGGATGGGTTAAAAAGGCCAAAACCGGTTGTGCCAATTTTTACTTTTTTGCTTTTCATTTTGCTCCCTTGTAGCGTAAGTGTTATCCAAAAATTTGCACCCCTGTAGCCATTCATTGTTGCATCTCGTCACCTAAACATTTTTTTATTATGTTGTCCAATAATTGATAATATAATATTTTAAAAATAATATGTTGTTTTATAAATTTTATTTATGTTTAAGGTATGATTATAAAAATGTAATAATTAATAAAATTAATTTTGATAGTTCGTTAATTTTGATATTACAATGAATTTGGTTACTGTATTATTAATATGTTTAATTTAGTTTGTTAGTTGTCATAATTTTGAATATAAAATCAATTTGATCTGTAAAAATTTAATAGGTTTGATTAAGTTTGTTTGTTAGGTTTCATAGCTTTGAATATAAATTAAATTTGGTTTATTTGTTTTTAAAGTTTTATTCTGATTTGTTGTTATGTATAAGTAATGGTTTATTGATATCAACATGGGAAATGTTTTGAATGAGATTTTTTTAAATCATATTAATACTTTTAAAAAATGTATGACATTTAAATTGTTATATAGTATTTATTTTAAAATTATAATTATGTGGGTTTTGAAGAGTATATTTATAAATTGTTATATTTTATAAAATATAAGAATTTGGTATGCATAAAAATTAAACAAAACTAGCAAACTTAATGTTATATTTTAACTTTTATAAGCTTGAGACAATAGATTTTTTTTTCAAAACTAATAATAATGTAAATGATATTAACTTACAAACATAATTGCATGTAAATGAATTTTTTCCTATTCTTAAGCATGAGGAAAATTTTATAAAGCATGTTAAACTGGTTCCTTTATGTATATAAATTAAATTATTGTAATTTATTATATGAATTTTATTAGTTTTTAAAATAATTTTGTAATTGTTGTTAGTAATTTTAAATTTCTAATTTGGATATAAATATTGTTTGAATAATTTTTTTTGTAATAGTAGAATTTTTTTCTTATATGAAATAAGAGATATATTTATTTATTTGTATTTATTGATTTATTTTGGTAAATATCATTATGTTAATTAATCTAAAATTATATTAGATGAATAGTTGATATATTAAAACCAAATAAAATACGTTTAATAATTTCATAACATTAATTAAATATGTTGCCTAAAAAGATTAAATAAAAAGATTAAATAAAGTTGTTTAAAAAAGAAAAAATTCAATAATTAAATTAAAAAAAAATTTTGAAAAATAAAATTTAAATCTTAGCTTGTTTGAAAATTAATAAATTAGATACTTAAATAATTTAATAAATATATAATTTTAATTATTAATTTATATATTTTTTATTTTTTCTCTAACGTTTAAAAGTCGTAATTATATATACAACTTTAAAGTCGTATATATATTTACGACTTTAAAGTCTTATAGTTTTGTTTTATTTTTTTGTTATCCGCACCCCACTAATTTGAAGTAGTAAAAAATTGTTAAATGCACCCTAATATTTGATAAGTTTATCCATAAATTACAAAATTATTTTTTCCTTTTTTTCTGTTTTTTCTTTTTTTTTCTTTTTTATTACGAGTCATGTGGAGCTACACGACTTTGAAGTCATGTGATGCTCCACTACTTTCCTTTTTTTTCTCTTTAACTTCGCTATTCAGTTTTTTATTTTTTAAACAACGTTAAATGGTTTTTAAAATTGCATATTTTTTAAAATAAATTAACTAAAAATTTAAATTTTTTTTAAGAATAAAAATTTGTAATTTCCTACTCAATATATAAACAAATTTATTTGCCTTTTCAAATTACTCAAATAATAAAAAAAATATATTAAACTAATAACAACATTTTTTAAATTATTTCTTTTAAAATTATATTAAATTACTCAAATAATAAAAAAATTAAACTAATAACAAAGTTTTTTAAATTATTTCTTTTTAAATTATATTAAATTAAATAAATAATGACAGAGAAAAAATTATTTAATTAATGTGAAAAAAATTTAATGAAATCGTGGGATTTGGTACGACTTTAAAGTCATAAATATATTTACAACTTCAGTTTTCGTTTAATTAAAAATAGTTAAAAAAATAAAAGAACACGGGAGAAACAAATTTTCTGGTGCAAAGTTGTGTCAGCTGGCACGACTTATCCCCTTTAGGAAATTAAAAGAACTTTTACTCCCAAAACGTAATTAAGTTAAATTTTTACAAGATATTTTATTTTCCATTAGAAGTCGTGAAAAATGTTAAGAATGTTTTTTATTTTTTAATTATTTTAAATTCAAAATTATCTTTTAAAAACTGTAACCCTAACCTTAATATTATATTTCTTTTTAATTTTGTTCTTTTTCCTTTTTTTTTGTTTTTTCTATAGAAGTCGTGTGGGGCTACACGACTTTGAAGTCGTGTAATGCCCCACGACTTCTTTTTTATTTTCTTTTATGTCTTTTTTCCTTTTCTTTTTTCTGTTTTTCTTTTCTTTTTTCCATTTTTTGTTTTCATTTTTCCGTTTTGTCTTTTTCCTTAAGTGCTGGCTCCTGGCTTTCTTCCTTTCATTATAAATGCCTTTTACGTGCACTTCTGGTAGCCATTATAAAATGTCAAGTGTAGAATTCAAACTTATAACATAATTTATTTTAAATATTGATGACTTATTTAAAAAATATTTAGCAACATAATAGCAAAAATTGGAAGATAATATATTAAAGAACAACAAAATTTATTTTATTCAACATTTAATTTTTTATAACTATGTTCTTCCTCTTCTTTGCAAACATCTCTCATATATCGAGTGTAGCACGTGAGTCCATCGTCAATAACATTACATTAGGGTTAACAATCTTTTATTAACTTTTTAATGATTAATAGTTTTTTTTATATCTTTAATAATCACAATTATTAGTTAATAATTTATCACACTCCAAAATTGCAATTTTATAAAACTAAGAGGTCAAATGTTACAATTACAAATCAAGGAAATCAAAATTACAAATTAAATAACTAGGGAGACCAAAATTACAATTCAACCTAATAGTAAAAAAACATATAAGAAGGTATTTTGAGAACTCAACATTATACAGGAGTTTTATACTTTTATGCTTGGGCTTGTCAAGTATATTTGTAGGGTTAAAACATACTTTTAATTTAGCTTAGAAGTTTATCTTTAAAAATATATATTTTAGTGCTTTATATTTTTCATTTTAATGAAAAGACTATTTTTAAAATAATGATTGTTTACGATTTTGTGACAACATTTTTAAACCTTTTTAAACCAATTCAATATATAAACCTTGTCTCATCAGTTTCATTTACATGAAAATGAAATCCAACTTATGCTTAGATTAAAAAAAAAAATAGTCATCATAGGACTCACAATTTATTGAATCAACTCGAATATAATTCAAGACTTCATTTTACAATTAACCTATTGAACTTGAGTCAAAGTTAGACTCTTTAAAAAATTATCTAAGCTTATGCTATTTATATCTTTACTTGATTAATTCATAAATCAACTAAATTATATACTTATGTATATATCATTAAATTAATATATACTTATACATAAACCAAATTATATACTTATATATATATATATATATATATATATATATATATATCATTCAAAACATTTCCCATGTTAATATCAATAGTCCATTACTTATACATAACAACAAATCAGAATAAAACTTTAAAAACAAATAAATCAAATTTAATTTAAATTCAAAGCTATGAAACCTAACAAACAAACTTAATCAAACCTATTAAATTTTTACAGATCAAATTGATTTTATGTTCAAAATTATGACAACTAACAAACTAAATTAAACATATTAAAAATACAGTAACCAAATTCATTATAATATCAAAATTAACGAACTATCAAAATTAATTTTATTAATTATTGCATTTTTATAATCATAACTTAAACATAAATAAAATTTATAAAACAACATATTATTTTTAAAATATTATATTATCAATTATTGGACAACATAATAAAAAAATGTTTAGGTGACGAGGTGCAACAATGAATGGCTACAGGGGTGCAAATTTTTGGATAACACTTACGCTACAAGGGAGCAAAATGAAAAGCAAAAAAGTAAAAATTGGCACAACCGGTTCTTGCCTTTTTAACCTATCCTGCATTTCCAATCTAACGACTATGATTTCTTTGGCATGATTACGAAAATTGTTTACCTAACGCACGCTAGACTCCGTCCATTAACAATAAATAATGTCGTGAAGTTATTCATTGCATTTGTAACACATGGTTAATTATATAAATATATATATATATATATATATATATATATATATAAAGGGTAAGTTTGTTTAAACTTTAAAAAAGTAATTAAAAATAAAAAAAAGTATATATGCATTTTTAATAAGCAGATATGATTTTATTATTAAAGGAAAAAAAAATTACTTATTTTAGGTTAAATGATTTAGGCAAACACCATAAAATCATAAAACTAATTTTATTTTAAAAATAAATTTAAATAAACCAAATATGATTAATTTTGTATCACAAAGAGTTAAAAATAAATGGACATGATTGTATAAAAATATTTATATATGATTAATAGTGCAATGAGGTTATTAAAATATCTAATTGTAGTTAATTTTTCACAAGTGGTTAATTTTGTTATGAAATTCTTAACCATCGCACGTAATTAACTAAAAGCGTAAATATAATTAATTTTTATCTCACGAGTGATTAATAGTGAAATATTGATCGTCATACAAAATTTACTACATATATAAATATAGTTAAATGTGTCTCATATGTGGGATTATTGAAACATCTAACAATTGTTAATTTTATTTCACAAATAGTTAATTGTGTTATGAACTGGGTTGTTTTATGTTTCTTATCAAGTTATTCCTCTTGAATTGAGATCAATTATTTAAAACAATGAGTAAATTAATGAGCTAGGATATTAATGGATTATCGAAATAATACATTTTTATTGATCTATTAACAACAAACATGTAGATTTAGTCCAAGAGAATTAGTAATGTGTCAAGATAAATTGGTAAAAGAAAATGTGAATATACTTCTTGATAATGAAATTTGTGGACAACCGATAAAATCTTTAAAATATATAATACTGATTATTTATTTATAAAATAAAATTAATAGGTGATTAATGATATATATTAATTGACTGAATACCGGGTCAACGATTTACGTATGGATGATAATCCGTACTCCGCCTAAATATATTTCAGAACTTTGGGTGATAGCCACTGTTTTAAGCAGGAAATAAATTGGATGAATAACTTATATCAAACATTTTAAAAAAATGTTAGGAATTCATTTTTTAATCACACTCTTTTAAATATATATTGTTTTATTGATTAAAATTTATTGAAAATTACAAAATTTTGACTGATGTCACGTAATATATCATGTCTCTTTCCTGGTTTTATTTTTCAATAAATTTTATATTTAATTATCTTAAAGAAATTTAAATATGATTAATCAACTTGGCAATTAACATCTAATTAAGGCTGTGTTTGAAAATCTGTTACAACCAATTGAACGGAAGTTTCCCAACTTTCCAAAACACAAACTGAAGAACGAGCGTTGAATAACCAACAGATATACAAACAAACACTTATCGTGAAATTCTTTTATTCATAACTGCAGTACAAAATAAACACAATATTTTTTTTTTCGTTTTACATTCATGCACCCATAACACTCTCGTCCTGGACATAGCACTGTAAACAAATGATTTAAACATGGAAGCTAGCCAGATGTAACCCTTGCCATAATTTGTAAATTAAACTAAAGTAAAATTTTGAGCATGACAAGGTCAATGGTTGTAGATACACCACTTATTTAGCATATACTTAATACATCCCTTAACTTACTTCAGAATCAGGTGGGGGTATTCAGTTGGAGCCAGGAGGGTACTTTGGGTAAGGTGGCTTGTAAATAGGAGGTTTCTCAACTGGGGGCTTGTACACCGGTGGTTTGTACACTGGTGGCTTGTACACTGGAGGCTTGTAAACTGGTGGCTTCTCTATAGGAGGTTTGTAAACTGGTGGCTTGTAAACTGGTGGTTTGTATACTGGTGGTTTCTCAACTGGTGGCTTGTAAACTGGTGGCTTGTACACTGGTGGTTTGTAAGGTGGCTTGTAAACGGGTGGTTTTTTAATTGGGGGTTTATACACTGGAGGCTTGTAAACGGGTGGCTTATAAACTGGTGGCTTTTCAACTGGAGGCTTGTAAACTGGTGGCTTATAAACTGGTGGTTTTTCAACTGGAGGCTTGTAAACTGGTGGCTTATAAACTGGAGGTTTGTACACTGGTGGCTTGTAAACTGGTGGTTTTTCAACTGGAGGCTTATAAACTGGCGGTGTGTAGACAGGTGGCTTGTAAATTGGAGGCTTTTCATAGTCCGCAAGAACTTGAGGGGACAGAATTAGAGCTGCAAGGAGCAGCACTAATGAGGAGCTTAAGGAAGCCATGTTCCTCATGTTTTTAGTTGTTGATGAATAACACACACCCAATGATGGGTTTTTATATTAGTTCGGGGCCTCACTGTTAAGTGGTGCAAGTCTCAATATACTATAGTTAATTATTTTGACGCAGTAGCTAATTTTCCAAGTTCCTTTGTAAAAATGTCAAGTAGTTGAGTAGGTGATTTTTCTTGGTTTTCTTATAATAAAGGATAAGGGAAGTTGGAAAATAAAAGGGAACACGACAGCTCCGTACCGTTCTGAATATAACTTTTCCATTTTTCAATGCACCGACGTACTATATCCGTTGGAGTTTCGGGATAATTAATTCCAGTGGCCATATTAAATAATTGAATCGTTTTGACTAACGATTGCTGAGTAGGAATATAACCATAGTCTTAATTAGCGTGGGAGGCAGAATTTAGATATACCAAATTAGAGCCAAGTAATTTTTTTTACAATTTATTTGGTTGACATCAGCTCTCAAATCACTTTTGTTTTTACTAACTCCAATCATTTGTTCTTCTACTTGGTTAAGTTTTTATAATGGATATAATGGTAATATAAGTATAACATGAGTTAGTTTAATTAGTAAATTTTTTTTCTTCAAGAAATAAACCTACCTCGCGCAAAAGTGTTGGGAAATTAAAGCATGAATTCTTTTATCAAAATGAAGGAACGCTCCTAACACTAACAGTATTAGAAACTATACCCCATATGCGGATCGATCTGCAAACTAGCTGGCTAGTATGGCTGCCAGCATATGCAATATTTGGCTCAAAAATTCAGTTGGCTAAATTGAAATAAGGAACATTTTGTTAGATTAGAAACCTCGAACACACGAGGCTTTGTGCTAAATTTCTTTGGTAATTTCCATGATCTAGTCTTGATTCTCTTGACTACTCGTAGTATACTTGATAAGATTTATTATTTTCAACCATCTCATTAGAAAACTCCGCCCACACAATATATATTTATAATGGAAACAAGTACATAAGATAATAGACACCAGGTTAATAATAATAATAATAATAATAATAATAATAATAATAATAATAATAATAATCAATATTAGTAATAGTTGTAGTAAATTGATGTAAATCGACACCTCTTCGATCTATTTCAAATTACATGTATGACTCATTCCATTTAATAGTTATAAGGAATTATGAATATTTATTTCAACGGTTAATACTATTTCAACAAAGTTTCAAATTTTATAGAAACTTAACAAAAATCTTATCCTAATGTGTATGACTCAATCATTTCATTTAAAAATTATAAGGAAATATAAATATTAATTTCTCCTTTTGTTCAGTTGACTTCTCAATCGTTAATATAGTAGCATCACTCATTCAATATGACATTTTATAAGTCTTAGGTGAAATAATGTACAAGTTCATTTTTTTTAATTATATTGTTGGTGTAAAATATTAATCGATTTTGTTAATGACTAATTTTTAGGGACATAATAATTATCTTTAATAAGATTTTTTTCTCTTAATTCAATTACGTTTTTTTTTTTTTCATATGAGGCTCTAATCCCTGTTTAAGTAGATTGATTGATCAAATCTAGTTTCACTCAAACTAACGATTTATTAATATAAGATTTTCTTTTATATATGTTTTCTAAAATATAAATATATGCTACATTAAATTAATAAACATGGAACTTTATGAAAAATAATATATTTTATTACATACTAAGTGAATAAAAAGCGAATGTTTCAATTTCAAGGCGAGTCCTAACGTTATTTTTATTTTTCAAAAAACACTAGTATTAAAATGTTGAGTTTAATGATAATATACCCATCGGATTAAATAATTTTACAATGTCATTCAATTATAAATCACAAATTCGATAAATTTATTATATATAATGATATGTGATTATATGATGATCTTAAACTATTTTACATAATCATTTTATACTGCATAGTCTTTTAAGATTTTTTTTACAGATAATTAAAAATTTAAAAACATTCAATTTTGAAAACTTATCCTACTTAAATTAATTAATTAGGCCCTAGGTTGTCGCCTTGCATGAAATTGTAGCATAATTCATAATAGTTACGTACACATTATTAAAAAAACACATTCAATTGAAATAACACACTGCAGGTGCCGAATCATACGACTCACATTTAGCAAAACATATTCTTAAATACATAATAGTTGTACCCCTTCAATCGCGGTTGAAATATTAATTAGGTGCGTAACTGAATGCCAGATAACAATTTAATGCGTAATTGAAACAACAGTAACGTACGTGATATAATGGCAGCGCAATTGAAAGCAACCTAAGGAGCGAGATATAATTAATGATAATGCAAGTAATTAACAACTATTATAGCAATTAAAACCCATGTTGCAATTAAGCCCACGTAACTTAACAATTAAAACTTACCTCAATTCAATATTGAAATCGCAAAACATGAAACAGGGACCAGTTTCTTTTATCTGAGTTCTACCAATTATAACGGAAGTTGTACTTGCCCTTCAGATTTTGCTGCCGTTAGGTTTAAGCTGTTGCGGTGGAGGTTCTGTGTTGCTAGAGAGAACAAGAGGCTTAAACAAGGGTCCGACTCAAGCATAAAATAACTAAAGTTCTTGTTTTAGGTCTTTAAAAAGAATATTAATAATTATAAGACTCATATTTTCTTATAATATTTATAAAAAATAACACAGAAGAAATATAGTTTTAATTTTTAATAAGACTCATAATTTTATTGTTTAGTTTTCACTTAAAATTAATTATTTATTGATTCTTATTAATTAGTTTGTCTCTTAATTGACTATATCAAAGATCTCACAATCTGAATATTAATTTTGATTAAAATTAGTCTGAAATCTCTTTTCTTATTTTATCTAATTATTGAAAGTATTCTAAAAGTGACTCTATTATCTTCCAAATTCAGTTATGATATTATTTTTGTATAATTTCTTGAAATTTTAAAATATTTTGTTTTACATTTATTAGTTTCGGAGTTCAGAGAGCATTGCATTAAAGTATGTCAACTCAAAGAAATATATAAAACAATACATTTGCAAGTTGATAATCAGGTTTTATTGCTCTAACATTTTATTCATAATCTTGATGTATAATTTTTATTTATTTTTATACATTATTTGTTTTATTTCAAAATGTCAACTCGAAAATTTGAATATGATTATTCAAAACTAAAAAAAAAGAATTGATACTTTAATTGAATCACAAAAAAGGGCTATAGATAGATTTATCAAAATAGATATAAATAAATTTG
>PYAF01001684.1:321052-344302 GCA_007407185.1 Glycine tomentella | reverse complement strand
AAAAGAAGAAGAAATTAATAAATTAAAAGAAACAACTATTAAAAATATATATGATCCAAGTTAATGGACAAATATTAGTACAAGTTTGAGAAATTTATTAGTAGAAAAAGGTCTTATTAAAATTACTAATATAGATTTTTCTAAGGATGAATTCTGAAGACAGTCTTCATCATTTTACATTCAAAAGTTGTCTAATGGTGAACAATGTGAAAGAAGACGGTTAATTTATTCTCAAGATTTGGATAAAGTATTTTATTTCTGTTGTAAATTGTTTAATCTTGTTCCTAGTGCAACTAAATTAGCTATTGAAGGTAGTAGGGATTGGAAAAATATTAGTCATAAGTTGAGGAATCATGAGATAAGTAATGAGCACATTGCTAATATGAGTTTATGGATTGATTTAGAAATAAAGTTACTAAAAAATAAAACAATTGACAAACATGTTCAAGAACAAATAAATAGAGATAGGAAATATTGGAGAAATATTTTATTTAGAATTATTGTGATTGTTAAAACTCTTGCAAATCATAACTTAACATTTCGTGGAACAAATGAAAGAATTTACAAAGAAAGTAATGTAAACTTTTTAAGTATAATTGAAATGATTGCAGTGATCCTATAATGCAAGAACATATTCGTCGAATTAAAGATAATAAAATTCATAATCATTACATTGGACATACGATACAAGATAAATTGATAAATTTGTTAGCAAGTGAAATTAAAATAAATATTATAAAAATTATTGAGAATACAAAATATTTTTCAATCATACTTGATTGTACTCATGATACAAGTCATAAAAAACAAATCTCTTTTGTATTATGGTGTGTAGATGTTTCTTTAACTCAAATACAAGTTTTTGAATTTTATTTTTAAAATTTTAAAAAATAGATGATACAACTGGAAAATGTCTTTGATGCTATCATGAATGAAATAAATAATATTGGACTTGATATTAGTAACTTAAGAGGATAAGGTTATGATAATGGATCAAATATGAAAGGAAAATATCAAGGTGTGTAAAAAAGAATTTTAGACATTAATCCTCGATCATTTTAAACTCCATGTGATTGTCATAGTCTAAATTTGGTACTCAGTGATATGGCTAACTCTTGTCCTAAAACTACATATTTTTTTGGAGTACTACAACACATATACTCTATTTTCTTATTCAACAAAAAGATGAAGAATTCTACAAGATCATATTCCTAGCCTAACTCTGAAACCATTGCTACAAACACGAGGGAAAAGACTTATTGAAAGTATAAAAACTTTAACATTTCAAATTCCACAAATAAGAGATGCTTTATGAAAATTAGGTGAAATTAATGATGATCTTAAAATAAAAAGTGAAGCTGATTGTTTAGCAACTTATGAGCTTGAAAATTTTGAGATTTTGTTAAGTATGATATTTGGTATGATATATTATTTGCTATAAATTCCAATAGTAAAAAGTTACAATCAAAAGATATAGGTATGGATGTTGTTGTAGAACAATTAAAAGGTCTTATTTCTTTTTTTGAAAAATATAGAGAATATGGATTTGAAAATACTATAATTTCTTCCAAAGAAATTGCTACTGAAATGGATATAGAACCTAAGTTCCGTGAAAAACGTGTTATTTGTAGAAAAAACAATTTGATGAGAATATTGATAATGAAGTTGTAAAATCGCCTAAAGAATCATTTAAAATTGATTACTTCTTGTATATAATAGATCAAATAATTACCGTATTAAGAAATAGATTTGAACAATTTAAAATATATGAAGATGTTTTTGGTTTTCTATTTAGCATTAAGAAATTAAAGTATTTGGATAATAATAATTTAAAAGAATATTGTCTTAACCTTGAACGTTCATTAAAACATAATAATCACTGATTGAGCATTTTTAGTTTAGTATTTTTCTATTGTTCTTAACTTATTTTAATTATCTTGGATTCTTATTTTCTCACTTTAACGCAATTTTGGTCTCAGGCAAAGCTAAGGAAAATAACTACAACTTTGTCAGAGATAAGCATGGGCCAATTCTGCCGGTTTGAGGGTCAAATTAGGCTTGGAAGTCAGAACCTTTGCATTTGAGTTGTGGGCTACGAGTTTGGGTTTTGATTGGTGTAATTAACATAATTAGTTAGTTTAGATGGGCCTAACCAGAGCTCATGCTTCATTCTGTTCAGTCATTATATATTAGTATAGCTAGGAGGTACTTGCAAGATAAAAACAAAATTTCTAACTTCTTGTGCAAGTTTTCAGAATTAAAATCTTTTTTCTCTTTTTCTCTCAATTGTTCTTCATTGTTCTTCATTTTTCTTCTTTCTTTCATATTTATTCTTATATTTTCTTACACAAATTTCATGGCTCTTCCACTGATGATGATCATGGAAGGCTAAACAATCATCAGTCAAAGGATCCAGTCCAAGCAAGGAGAATTTGGGTTCTTATTTGGTATTTTAATTTATGTGCGAATGTTCATCTTCTTCTTCAATCCTCTTTTCGATTTTCATGATTAGAAATATGTTTAGGATTGAAAACGAATTAGGTTATGAATTTATTTCTTAATTTAAAATTTTAATCACAAATTGTTTTGGTGATGTTTCAATCTAGTTTGTGATTTCAATTGACTTAGGAGTTAATTCGATTGAACTGCTTCTAATGATATTAAATGAACCTTCATAAATGACCATTATCTGAGAACTATGATAATTCGCATTGCTTGGTTTGGTGAATTGGATTGATACTCTTGAATCTGTTTTATAACTTTTTTTTATCAATTATGTTAGTTTATGCATTTTTTCTTCAATTCTTGTTTGTGTTTCTACAATTTTTGTTCACTGTCTGCAAATTGTTTGATAAAATCCCCCTGTTGTTTATAAGTGGATTAAGTCAGAAACCAAATTGGACAGTATCTTTGAGTCTACCTAGGTTAATCATGCGCTACTTAATTATCTTATTTTTATTTGTTTTGTAGCGATTCGACAGTCGTTATCAAAATTGACACTATTGCCGAGGACACAATTCATTGTGTGCCAACTTTAATTCACTTATAATTATATAATAGTATAGGTACAATTGATATTAGTATAATATAATTGCATTTATCTATTGAAAAGAAAAAAAATTATGTTTCTAGAAAAATAGATTGATATATATATATATATATATATATATATATATATATATATATATAATAGATTGATAGCTAGATAGCTAGATAGATACATACATAGATGAAAGATAGATAGATAGATAGATAGCTTGATTGATAGATAGTAGATAAATATATAGATTAAAGATAAATAGATTGCTAGCTAGATAGATAGATTGATTGATTGATTGGTAGATAGAAGACAAAAAAATAGATTGATTGATAGATAGATAGATAGATAGATAGATAGATTGATTGATAGATAGATAGATTTATAGATTGATTGATAGATAGATTGATTGATTGATTAATTAATAGATAGATAGATAGATAGATAAATTGATTGATAGACGATAGATTGATAGATAGATAGATAATTTTTTTACAAAAATAAAAAATGATTTTTAGACATTTATTGTGGTAATTTTTGAATTTTTATTTTATTTAAAAAAAATTGTTTGGGGTAATTTTCCATTTTCTGTATCATTTCAGCAAATATTGTAAAAAGTGTTTTGGTAGAGTAGTTGTCTGTTATTTTTGTGATTTATGTCATTGACGAGTTGAACTGTGTATGACTAGGTCAAAACCAGGTGACTTGCGTTCATATGATCCTAGGAAAGATAGGACATTTTACAATTTGAGCAGAGATAATAGAAGTGTAGTTTTAGATAGTAATATAGTGTATTCTGAGCAATCTGTTTCTAAGCTTTATGCTTCTTTAACATTTTGTTTCTAATTTTGAACATTCTGATTCTGAAATTGTTGTTGATACAATGGCTGATAACAATCAAACTCTTAAGAAATTGCCTACATCTGATGTTGTTTATCAACCTTGGTGTATTCAATATCTTGAGACAGAGATTAGTTATGAGCTAAAATCTGGACTAATCCATTTGCTTCCAAAGTTTCATGGTCTGGCAGGTGAAGATCCACATAAACATCTTAAAGAGTTTCATGTAGTGTGTTCTACCATGCAACCACATGACATTCATGAGGACTATGTGAAGATGAAGTCATTTCCATTCTCTTTGGATGGTGTGGCTAAGGACAGATTGTACCTTCAACCAGATCTTATTAACACTTGAACAAATATAAAGAGAAGATTTTTAGAGAAATCCTTCCCTGTATCCAGAACAACATCCATCCAGAAAGAAATATGTGGTATTAGGCAGCTATATGGAGAGACATTATATGAGTACTGGGAGATGTACAAGATGTGTGCTACTTGTCTTCACCATCAAATCAGTGAGCAATTATTGATTAAGTATTTTTATGAAGGGTTGATGTTAATGGACAAGAATAAGATTGATGCAGCCAGTGGAGGCACTTTAATGGATAAGACTCCTATTGTTGCAAGGCAATTGATTTCCAACATGGCAACAAACTACCAGCAATTTGGTACTAGAGTAGTTGCACCATCCAAGGCTGCTACAAATGAAGTTTCTATTTCTATGGTTGTTGATAACCAAATGTTTGAGAATAAACTGACTGAATTAACATCCCTTGTGAGACAACTTGACATTGGTCAACAGCAGAATGTGATCACGGCCAATCAACCAAGGCTATGTGGTATTTGTTGTGCGCCTGATCATCCAATAGATACATGTCCTACTCTCCAAGAAACAAAACAGACTATCAAAGTTCCTGCCATACAACCTGGACAACTATTCAAACCTCAACAACAACAATAATCCTTACTCCAATACTTATAATCCTGGTTAGATAGATCATCCAAACTTGAGGTATGCTCCTGGTCCACAACAACAGCAGCAAACACAACAACTGCAGTATTCAGATAACAACAATATCAATCCTCCACCAGCAAATACCAAGCTCCCCTGTTCAGACAACAACAACAATTACAACAAGTTCCACCTACACCTATAGAACCTGTGCAGAGCAATTTTGGACCTTCCTTGGAGGACCTGATGAAGCAAATGGAAACCAGCAACATTCAGTTTCAACAGAATGTGAGTGCCACTAGCCAAGATCTGCAGACTTAGATTGGACAGTTAGCTAAATCTGTCAACCAGATGTAGCAACAAGGTTCTAGCAACACTCCACCACAACCAATTATTAATCGAAAGAATGTGAGTACTATTACCTTAAGGAGTGTCAAGGAGCTTCCAAATTTAACAGATGCTGGTGTCAAAATTGATGATAGTGCCAAAATAGATTCTACACCAAACATATTCCTCTATCTTTTCCTTCTAGATTCATTCCTAAAAAAAGTGAAGCTTGATTTTGATCTTCTTGAGACTTTCAGGAAGGTGGTGTTAGAAACAAGGGGAGCTTGAAGAAGATCAAGTTGCTGAGGATCTTACTCAAGGAAAGTTTCATCCTATGATCCTTTGCATTTGCATAAACATCATTCATTGGCTGACATTCATGGTTTTACAAAAGGCATATGTTTTGTGAACAAGATTTTAATGTATTCATGATTGCATTGTATAAGCCAAAGTGTTCAAAGCTTGTTTTGGAAAACAATTTTGTATTGCTTTAATCGATTACTAGCTAATGGTGATCTATTACGTAAGCTTTGAAGAACACATTAATCAATTACAACTATATGGTAATCGATTACTCTTCACAAATCACAGTTGAAGTCTTCCTGTGATAATCGATTATGATAAGGTGGTAATCGATTACTTAGCTTGTTTTTCAAACATGACTTCCTATGATAATCGATTACATAGTGAATTAATCGATTACATTGCTCATGAATCATTTCCAGAAAGATTCAAGAACACTTTAATCAATTATAGTAGAATAGTAATTGATTACACTTCACAAAGTCATAGAAATGTCTTCCTGTGATAATCAATTACGATTTGTGGTAATCGATTACTTGGCACATTTTGGAAAACAATACTTTCTGTGTTAATCAATTACATGGTGATTTAATCAATTACTTTGCTCATATATTTTTTCCAGAAAGTTCAAGAACATTTTAATCAATTGAATTTGTTTTTTTATCAATTACATTAGTGATTTTAATCGATTACATTGACGATTTAATAGATTACATTCAGTTACAACAATTTATTATAAATAGTTGTTGGGTCTTTTGAAAAATATAAATCATTACATTGTGAATTTTCATAAGTTTTCAAAAGCCTTCTGAAGTGAGAAAGGATATTCTGAGTTCTAAAGTTCTTGTTCAACAAATTCTAAATCTTCATGTTGCATTGATAGATTTCTTCTTGGGCAAGATTTTAAAGAAGTATTTGGAGAGGAAGCTCTGAAACTTGTTTCCATTTCAAACCTGATTGGTAAACCATCTTCATTCATATTCATTGGATCATTAGGTTGTCTCTCTCTATTAACTTTGTTTGTAAATTCATTTTTAGAATTTTGTAAGTGTTTGTTGCTACTACAATAGAATTCTTAAGGCTTGTCTAGAGTAGGATTCTCTAGAGGGAAGAGTAGAAAAGGCTTTCTCTTTGTCTTGGTCACTAGGAGTCTAAAAGGGTTTTAGATTTATGTTCTTACTCTAGGGTTGATTAAGGGTGATTGTTGTAAGCTTGTAAGAACTGAATTTTGTGAATAGTGAAACTCTAATCAAATTTTGATTAGAAGAAACTGGATGTAGCTTTTCCTTTTTATAAGTGAACCAGTATAAGTTCTTGTGTTAATTACTTTATTTAATCTCATCTTGCTATCTTAATCTATGATTCTTTGGTGAATTATTTATTACTCAACAAGTGAAGTTTTTAGTAATTGCTTTCTTGAGCTGAGTGGTCTGATTGATTGAAGCATTCTTGGTTCAATTGTGATACGATCTTATAACTCTGATTCTTTAAAGAATTTTAAAAGGCCGAGTATTAACCAATTCACCCCCTCTTGGTTATTGTGTGTGTTCATATTGTTTTCAATTGGTATCAAGAGCAAGTTCTTGAGTGCTATTCAAGATCACAATCTTTTTTTTAAAAAGAAAATGAATACCACACTTATTACCTTCAAAGAGGGTGTCTCCCTCAATCGTCCTCCGATATTTGAAGGAGAGCATTTCAGTTTTTGGAAAAACGGAATGCAGATATTCATCTAATCAAATGTGTCTGGTGCATGGAATGCAATAAAAAAGGTCCTTTGGTTCCTATCAAAACTATTGCTAATGATATAATTTCCAAAGAATGAAATAAGATGACAGATGCAGAAAAGAGAGTTGTTCAATATGATTTTAAAGATAAGAACATGATTACTTTTGCACTTTCTTCTGATGAATTCTTTAGAACTGTTAGGTGTAAAAGCGCAAAGGAGATGTGAGAGATGTTAGAAGTCACTCATGAAGGGACAAATGAAGTCAGAAGATCAAGGAAGCATGCCTTGATTTATGAGTATGAAATGTTCAAGATGAACACCACAGAAAACATATCTCAGCTCCAAACAAGATTCACTCACATTGTAAATCATCTTCTTGGTCTTGGGAAGATATTTGATGTTGAAGAGTTAAACATCAAAATCTTGAGGTGTCTAACAAGACCATGGCAACCAAAGGTGACAGCAATCAAGGAATCAAAAGATCTATCCAAGATGTCCATGACTACATTATTTGGTAAGCTTCTTGAGTATGAATTAGAAATGTCTCAACAAACACATGCAGAAGATGCAGATAAAAAACATAAAAGTATAGCCTTGAATGTTGCATCCTCTAATGTGGAAAAAGAAGAAGACTTAAGTGAAGAAGATGGTGATGAGAATCTGAACCTATTAGTCAAAAGATTCAGCAAGTTCATGAGAAAGAACAACAACAGAAATTTCACAAAGTTCAACAACAACAACAACAACAAAAAGAGTGACAACAACAACAACACTATCATCAACTTCACCTGCTTCGAATGTGGCAAGCAAGGCCGCATTAAATCTAAATGTCTTATTTTCTTGAAGAAGCAATTAGGCGAAAAAAGGCAAAGAAAGAAGGAAAGCCAAAGAAAGCCTACATAGCATGGGAAGACAATGTTTCAACAACTTCTGAATCATCAAGTGAAGATGAAGAAGCTCATGTATGTCTAACATCAATAGTTGATGAAAATGAAGAACTCTCAAGTGCTGAAACAAAAGTAAATCCTGAATTTGATCAACTTGTTGATGTTTTCCATGATATGCATGAAGAGGCTCAAAAGCTTGCAATCTCCAATAATAAGCTAAAAGGTAACCTTAAATGGCATACCACTAAACTTACTGAACAACAAGCTGAACTTTGTAAGTTTAAAGAAGAAAATGAAAAACTTCTTTCAAGCTACAAAGCCAATGGATGGGTGTGTATGTGCTTCTTTCTCTTCAAATGTAGATAAATGCAAATCTTTACAAGAAGAGTTTGATGACTTCAAAAGGAGTCAAGATGAAAAGTATATGTTATTGCTTTCTGAAAATTCTTATTTGGTTGATCTTTTGAAAAGGTTTTATAAGGGAAAATACAGTTTAAATCAAATGCTAAGTGTACAAAAGTATGCTGGAGACACTTCTGGTTTGGGCTACAAACATGGAGCAAAACCTTTTGGAAAAATCAAGTTTGTACCACCAAAACAGAAGAATCAAAAAGGCTTTTCAAAAACAAAGAATAATCAAATGACTCATTTTGAAAAAGCATCAAAATCTGTAACTTGCAATTACTGCATGAAGAAAGGTCACACATCTCATAAGTGCTATGTTAGAAGGTTCCATGTGCCTAATGGAGACTACATTTGGATTCCAAAGAAAAAGAAGGAAATAGCTAAACCTTATGGACCCAACCTCAATTGGGTACCTTTCTTTGCCACTTAATTTGATTGTTACAAGTATGTCTTAGAGCAAAATCATCATTATGGTGACTTGTCCATGCTTACAAATCTGACTTTGAAGGATGGAGGATTTGTCACTTATGGCAACAACAAAAAAGGAAAGATAGTTGGAGAAGGAAATATAGGAGACAACCTTAAAACCACGATCAGAAATGTTCTCTATGTGGAAGGTTTAAAGCACAATCTCTTAAGTATAAGCCAACTATGTGACAAAGGATTCAAGGTTTCCTTTAATAACAATTGTTTTTTTTATATGTGATGGTCAAACCGGTGAGGTTATCCATGTAGGTAAAAGAAAAGGTAATATCTACTTACTCTCTATAGAAAATGCATTCATTCACAACACTAATTGTCTAGTAAGTAAAGTTGATGAATCTTGGCTATGGCATAGGAGAGCTAGTCACATTAACATGCATCACATGGACAAGCTTATTAGAAAATACTTAGTCATTGGCTTACCTAAATTAAAGTTTGAAAATGACAAATTATGTGATGCTTGTCAAAAGGGGAAACAAACCAAGATTTCTTTTCAAAATAAAAATGTTGTTTCTACCTCAAGACCCCTTGAATTGCTTCATATGGATTTGTGTGGTCCTTGTTGGATATAGGGGAGCAACAAGAAGAATGAAGCTTTTGACTTAGAAGAATGTTTTGAGCTTTTCACATGACTTGAAGATTGAAATCCAAAATGAAGTGTATGAAAAATCAATCTGTTGATCCTTGCATTTGCATGCATATAATCATTTACATGCTTAAGTGTTTTCATCAAAGTATCAAAGCTATTTCGAAAATGAACTAAATGGGTAATGTTTTTGGAAAAATGCAATTCTTCTGTTTTAATCGATTACTGCACTGAATAATCGATTATTTGCTTTAGTTTTAAATCTAGAAAAGCATTAAAGTACATTTTAATCGATTACCTATCATTTGTAATCGATTACAAAAAGTAATACAAAAGTAATGCTTTGCTGCTTTAATCGATTACCATAAACAGTAATCGATTACACAAGCTATCTTGAAAATCATGTTTCACTGATTTAATCGATTACCATACGTTGTAATCGATTACATAAGCTTGTTTCTTAAAGAACCTTCACTGCCTTAATCGATTACCAATATTGTAATCGATTACACAAGAGGCTTCAGATATAAAACTTCACTGCTTTAATCGATTACAGCTCGGTTTAATTGATTATTTTGTTCGTTGTTAAACCCAAAATTCAGCCTTGAACACTTTAATCGATTATTAGGCGCGTGTAATCGATTACAGTCTGTTACAAAAAGCTGTTATAAATATGTCTAAGGTTTGTCTTAAACTACAACTTGAATACTTTGAAATTTCTGAATACACACAAGCCTTCTCAAAGTTCCAAAGTAATTTTCTGGGTTAACTAAAGTCTTGTCCCACTAATCTTCATGGGTTTTGAATGATTTCTTAAGCAAGAATTCTCAAAGAAGTTTTGGAGAGCATGTTCTGAAATCTATTTTCTCATTTTGGTTAAATATTATCTTTTAAATTAATATAAAATGTTTTTTTTATACAATTTATTTATCCACACTCTTTCATTCATTCGAACAAGAGAAATTCATCCTTTCTTACTCTAATCCATTCAAGCAATACATTTTCATCTTTCGACTTTTTTTTCTCTCTCTATTTTACATCTACTCAAAACAGAGAATTTTCGCCGGTCAAAAGTAACGAGCAATCACCTAGCACTAACAGTGCAGCACTTTTTCACTGCGTGGAGACCATTAGACCAAGATGTTGTTGACTCAGTTCTATTTTAGCATGATTCTCCATCATTTCACAAATCACACACTGCTTAACATCTCGCAAACAGAATTTAACTATGGGAAGCATGACATTATTTCATTATGAAGATTTTAGCTAATTTAAAAATATTTGACATGATTTAGCATCTTCAATTAAATTACAGATTTGAAGCTAGTAATTTGGATTCATATTCATTGGATCATCAAGTTGTTTCTCTCCATAATCTTTGATTGTAATTTTGATTTTACAATTTTTGTTATTTGATGCTATTGTAAAGAGTTCTTTGAAGCTTGTTCTAGAGTAGTGTTCTCTAGGGAAGAACAGAGTAGTGTTCTCTTGTTCTTGATCATTAGGAGTCTAATAGGATTTTAGATTTCTATTCTTTACCTAAGGTTGATAAAGAGAGATTGTTGTAAAGCTTGTAAGAACAAAATTTTATAATAGTGGGACTCTAATCTGGTGTTGATTAGAAGAAACTGGATGTAGCTTCTCTTGAGAAGTGAACTAGTATAAATTGTTTGTGTTGATTTTCTTTATCTCTATCTCTACAAGTAATCTTGTTCGTTTGTTCTTGGTGTTATTATCATTGCTTAACAAATTCTGTTTTGAGCTATTGATTTCTTGTGCTGAGTAATTTGATTGATTAAAAGCATTTTTGGTTTAAAAGTGATTAAGATCCTTTGACTCTGATTTTATAAATAATTTTAAAAGATCAAGTTTAAACCAATTCACCCCCTTTTGGTTATTGTGGGTATTCCTATTGTTTTCAGTCCTTCTAGAACTATGAGCTTAAGAGGTAATTTATATGGGCTTGTAATAGTTGATGACTATTTTAGATTCACATGGACTTTGTTTTTAAGATCCAAGAGTGATGCTTTCATTGCCTTCAGAAAATTAGCTAAGCTTGTTCAAAATGAAAAGGGAAGCAAAATTATCTCAATAATAAGTGATCATGGTGGTGAATTCCAAAATGAGCATTTTGAAAAATTCTGTGAAGAAAATGGAATCAACCACAATTTGTCAACTCCAAGAACACCTCAGTAAAATGATGTTGTGGAGAGGAAAAATAGATCCCTTGAAGAAGGTGCTAGAACTCTTCTTAATGAGACAAATTTGCCTAAACATTTTTGGGTTGATGCTATGAGTACAGTTTGCTACACTTTGAATAGATTACTCATAAAGTCTATTTTAAAGAAAACTCTTTATGAACTATATAAAGGTAGAAAACCAAACATCTCTCACTTAAGAGCATTTGGCTGCAAGTGTTTTGTTTTAAATAATGATAAGGAATCACTTGGCAAGTTTGATGCTAAGGCTAATGAAGCCATATTTCTTGGATATTCATTACAAAGAAAAGCATATAGAGTCTTCAATAAAAAGAACTTTATGCATGGAAAAATCAGTTCAGGTTATTTGTGATGAATCTAACTCCTTTAAAGAGGAAAAGAAGTGTGAAAATGATGCAGGTTCTTTAGAAGAGTATATACAACTCAATGGATCAAATGAAAAAGAAAAGAAAGAACCAAATGTAGAAATGGAACAATCAACATCTATCCAAAAGCTAAGGATTAGCTACAAGAGATCTATCCCTTGACAACATAATTGGTGAAGTTACTAAGTGAGTATCTACTTGATCTTCACTAAGAAATCTCTGTTGTAGTATGACTCTTGTTTCTCAAATTGAACAAGCTTTACTTGATGAACATTGGATGCTTGCCATGCATGATGAACTTAATCAATTCAAGAGAAATGAAGTTTGGGAACTTGTTCCTAGACCTTCTTCTCACAAGCCTATTGGCACCAAGTGGGTTTTTAGGAACAAACTTGATGAAAGTGGCATTATATTTAGAAACAAAGCTAGATTGGTTGCAAGAGGTTACAACCAAGAGGAAGGTATTGACTATGAGGAAACCTATGCTGTTAGAATCAAAGAAGTTGAAGCAAAGGATTCAAAGATGATTAAAGTAAATGAGTTTTGATATTTTACATGCCCAATCAATTTGATGGCATATGTAATTGTGTTTAAGCTTGGTTCATTAGATAAAGCTTTATAATCCTCATTAACTATTGATAATTCATGTATTCATACATTCATTTGATAGGAATTAATCATGTGGTAATAAGCAAACTTATAGAATTTCATAAAGGCAATTAGGAATTGTATAAAACATTTCTTCACTGCTTTAATTGATTATTTAGGTGAAATAATCGATTACAGGCGTGTGAATGTTTTCTGGAAAATGCCTTATGAACATTTTAATCGATTACCACTGGCTTGTAATCGATTAAATTAACTTTACACAAAATTGTGAACTTCTTGTGATAATTGATTATCTTGGAAAATAATCGATTACATAAGCTTCTACATAATTTTACACAGCATGTTCATCTGGTTTAATCGATTACCAGATTTTAGTAATCGATTAAATATGCATTGTTAAGTTTTAGGCATGGTCCGTGTTAATCGATTAAATGGGTACTTAATCGATTACATGTGTGCATTGCAAAACTTAGTTTTTCTGGCTTAATCGATTACAAGGTGATTTAATTGATTATTCTGTTCATAATAGATTTCTAGATTTCTGATGAACAATTTAATCGATTATATGGATAAAATAATCGATTACAATAGTTAAAATAATCGATTACATTGACATATTAATCGATTACAGTTAGTTAAAACAATTTTTTTATAAATAGAAAAGTTAAGTTTGAGTGAGAAAAAAAAATAAGAAAGAAAGAAAGAGTTACTCGTGCAAACTTTGTGATATACATATTCTAAAGTTCTCAAGTGTTCCCAAGGCTAAAATTAGTGAGATAATCAAATTTGTTGAGTGTCATTGAGATTTACTTGAGTTTTTAGTCTTGATACTCAAGGATTGAAGACTTATTCAAGCTAGAGCTTAAAGTAAGTAATCAAAAAAGAGTGGTAGTCATCTTTTGCGTATAATCTCAGGTTGATTGAATCATTCATGTCATTGTAATTGCTGAGGAATATAAGGTGATATCTTTCTTGTACCTAAAGCTTGTGTTTAGTTGATATTTGTTGTGTAATTGTGTTGTATTTCCATATAACATTTGGATTCTTTAAAGCTTTTTCTAGAAAGGGTTTCTAGAGGGAAGAACAGAGAGGGGATCTCTGGTTCTTGGTCTTTTGAAAAGTCTATAGGTAGTAGATTTTGAATTTTACCTAGGGAGGGTAAGAGAGATCATTTTGTAAGCTTGTAAAGAACAGATATTTGTTATAGTGGATCTCTAACCAAGATTTGGTTGGAAGAAAACTGGATGTAGCCTCCGGGGTTGAGAGGTGAAGCAGTATAAATCTTGTGTGCTTTAGATTTCAATTTATATTTCATTAAATTCCTGAAGTATAGAATTTATTTATCATATAAACTTGGTTACTGCACAAGAGTAATTTGATTGATGAAGTAAATTGATTTCTAATTGGTTTTAAATTGATACGATCCTTTTGAAGTCTTCCGCTGTTATAAATTTTGAAAGGAAATTTTAAAACTCTGAGGTAAAACCAATTCACCCCCCTTGGTTTATTTGCATAAGTGTTCATTGTATTTTCATGCTCCAGTAGCAAGGTTAGAAGCCATAGATTACTACTTGCATATGCATGTTTAATGGATTTTAAACTGTTTCAAATGGATGTAAAAAGTGTTTTTCTTAATGGATATATTGAGGAGGAAATCTATATTGATCAACCTCTAGGCTTTGTTGATTTTAAATATTCAAACCATGTTTTTAAACTAAAGAAAGTTCTTTATGGATTAAAGTAATCTCCAAGGTTCTGGTATGAAAGGTTGAGCAGCTTTTTGCTAAGCCAATCATTCATAAGATGACAACTAGGCAAAACATTGTTCATAAAGAAATCTAGCAATGATATCTTATCGGTTCAAATATATGTTGATGATATCATTTTTGGTTGAACTAACCACTCCTTGTGCAAAGAATTCTCTATCTCTATGCAGAATGAATTTGAGATGTCTATGATGGAAGAATTAACATTCTTCCTTGGTCTTCAAGTTAAGCAAATGAAAAATGGGACACTTCTCAGTCAATCAAACTACTGCAATGAATTGATCAAGAAATTTGACATGAAGAAAAGCAAAGATGTTGTTACTCCTATGGCAACTTCAAAAAGGGCAAGAAGGTTGATGAGTCAAAGTATGGAGGAATGATATGATCACTACTGTACTTGACAACAAGTAGACCATATATAATGTTGAGTGTGTGCGTATATGCTAGATATCAAGTTAATCCTAAGGAGTCACACCTCATTGTTGTCAAGAGAATCATCAAATACCTTAAATCAACCATAAAAGTTGGTCTTTGGTATCCAAAAGGTGCATCACTGAACTTAATTGGCTATTCAGTTTCTGATTTTGTAGGATGCAAACTTGATAGAAAAAGCACCAGTGGAATATGCCACTTGTTGGGAAGCTCATTAATTTCATGGCATTGCAATAAGCAATCATGTGTTGCTCTTTCAACAGCTGAAGCTGAATACATAGCAGCTGGAAGTTGTTGTGTACAAAGTTTGTTGCTTAAGCAACAAATCAAAGATTTTGGCGTAGAGTTGAAAGAAATTCCCCTACTGTGTGACAACACAAGTCCAATAAACCTATCAAAGAATCCAGTCATGCACTCAAGGACAAAACACATAGAGATTAGACATCACTTCCTCAAAGATCATATTCAAAAGGGTAATCTCAAAATTAAGTATATCGAAACAAACAATCAATTGACTGATATTTTTACCAAACCCTTATCTAGAGATAGATTCTATGATCTTAGGAATATGCTAGAAATTCTTGATGAATCTAATATATGATAGCATGCCTATGATTTGTTTGATTACATGGTATGCAATCAAAATTGACCATGCATCACAAATGATTGAAATTCGAAATCTGATAGAAAAACATTATTCATGTTGGATAATTGACTGGTTTAATCGATTACTACATGTATTAATCGATTATTTGTGGCTTAAAGACAATTTAGAGTCAAAACTTCTCAGGAGTAATTGATTGCCTTAACAAATTAATTGATTACTTGATGTTTAAATGCTATCCAGAAACAAATATTCTCTGGAGTAATCGATTACACATCGTATTAATCGATTACCTGCTGCATAAAGCTATTTCTAAAATAAATTTTTTCTGGAGTAATCGATTACCCTGTATTTTAATCTATTGCTTAAGACTTGAGAGCAGATCGTTTAAAAGTTCAAAACTCCCTGGAGTAATCAATCACCATGTCGGATTAATCGATTACTTATTTCACAAAGCTATTTTAAAAGATGAAATCCTCTGGTATAATCGATTACCGAGCTTATGTAATCGATTATCTATGGCGTTTCTGTAAAAGTGCACAATTTTCAAAAATTGTAATTGACAATCTTATCTTTAATTTCAAATTTGAAACCTGGTTCAGTGAATCCAGACATTCTTGGAACACGAAATAGTTGTTACCAAGTTTTTAAAATTCAAATTTAAACTTAAAAAAAATCTCTATAAATTCAAGCTTTCAAAGGTTGAAACTTCACACCTGAAAATCTCTCTCTCTTAAGCACACTGAGTAAATTATTGTGTTCTACCTCTCTTTCTTAACCCAAACCTCTTCCCATTCCTTTCTTCAACCTATACACACCATGTCTGCCCCTAAAAGAACCTAAACCAACAAGAGGAAAGCTGAAGAATCCTCAAATGCTGCAGTGAACAGGGTCAATACCTGGTTCACATCTAAAGTGGATAAAAATAACTACATGCAATTTCATGCAACCAAACTTGTCATGCCTAAAATATCTTGACCTTAACTGGTTTGTGCGTGAGGGATTTCAATTCCTTGCCATGCTGGATGCTTAAGGACTGAAGAAGTTTCTTGAGATGAAGGGTACTTTCTACCCTGAGTTGGTGAAGGTGTTTTACACCTCGATCAAGGCTAGCATGGATGTTGTTCTCCGCTCCCAAGTGAAAGGAGTTGTCATAGAGATAGATAACACAGTTTGGAATGCTGTGGCTAGTTTCTCTTGTGAAAGAGTAAGGAGATTTGAAGAGGTTGGAGGGTACTCCAAAATTGACACATATAGAGGGATGTTGTTGGATCCTCAAGCTAGATTGAAGACTAGGTTGGGGGTTGGAAATATGACAGGGGAGGATAGATTATTGCACTATATCATCCCTTATATCCTCACCCTTATCCACAAATCATGCCCAAATCATAGATGATGATTTGCAACTAGTGCATGGCATGGAGACTGGAACTCAGATGAATTGGGTTCTAGTCCTTGTGGAGACCATGATGAAATCTAGGAGACTTCTTAGCTATCAATTCCCTTATGTTATATTAGTCTCAAGGTTTATAGACTATTTTGGGATTGATGTCTCTGATGAGATTGTGGACAACATAACTGAAATCACTAACCTCATCTCTATCAAACATCTCAACAAGCTGGGGTTAATGCAGACTGCAAATGGTTGGTTGATGGCTAGAGAACAAGCTCCACAAGGTAGTGCTGTTGAAGAAGAAGAAGCTGAAGAAGGAGATGGAGAAGCTGGTCCTGCTGAGAAGCAGTGGACCCCTTTTGAATCTCTAATGATTCAAAAAATGGATGGATTGTTGGCTCTGCATCATGAGCATAGGGCTGAAGTTAATTCCTCCTTAGAGGAAATTACTACTAGGCTAGAGAACATAGATGCTAGGATGGCTCTAAAAGATTTTGATAATCTCTAGTTTGGTGGATGTAATTCCCCTCTTATGCCTATGTTGTTTGCTTTGTCATTGTATGTTTTCTTGTACTGCACCTTTATATGATTAATGAATAAAGATTCTCTTTAATGGTGTTCATATCTTCCTTAGTTTATTTCATATATCACTGTACAGTATTTTGTCTTTTATAAGCCAAAAGGGGGAGAAAAATGAACATAAAGAACATAACGTGCAAGTGCAATTAAACTCTTATCTAATTTACTCTGAATTTTTTATTGCTCTAATCTTGTACTTAATATCAAATTACCTAAGATAGGGGAGCAATATAATGAATATACATTGTTTATGCAAATCATACTTGACCCTTGTTCTTGGCAAAAAGCTGAATTGATTTCAAATATCAAGTATAAAGCTCCTAGCATTCATCCATTAAAAGCACATGAAGGCTATATATGTCCAATTGAATTTTGGCATAATCAAAGCCAAAAAGGGAGAGATTGTTAGAAACAGGGGGAGCTTGAAGAGGATCAAGTTGCTAAGGATCTTACTCAAGGAAAAGTTTTAGCTTTTACATGATATTCAATTGAAGACATATGTAATTCTTAGATGGATAAAAGTTTCATCATATGATCCTTTGCATTTGCATAAACATCATTCATTGGCTTGCATTCATGGTTTTACAAAAGGCATATGTTTTGTGAACAAGATTTTAAAGTATTCATGATTGCATTGAAAAAGTCAAAGTGTTTAAAGCTTATTTTGGAAAAAAAATTTCGTACTGCTTTAATCGATTATCAGTTAATGGTAATCTATTACTTAAGCTTCGAATAACACATTAATTAATTACAACTATATGGTAATCGATTACTCTTCACAAATCACAATTGAAGTCTTCCTGTGATAATCGATTACGATATGGTGGTAATCGATTACTTGGCTTGTTTTTGAAACATGACTTCCTATGATAATCGATTACATATTGAATTAATCGATTACATTGCTCATGAATCTTTTCTAGAAATATTCAAGAACACTTTAATCGATTATAGTAGAATAGTAATCGATTACACTTCACAAAGTCACAGAAATGTCTTCCTGTGATAATCGATTACGATTTGTGGTAATCGATTACTTGGAGCATTTTGGAAAACAAGACTTTCTGTGTTAATCGATTACATGGTGATTTAATCAATTACTTTGCTCTTATATCTTTTTCAGAAAGTTCAAGAACATTTTAATCGATTGAATTTGTTTTTAATCGATTACATTAGTGGTTTTAATCGATTATATTGATGATTTAATTGATTACATTCAGTTACAACAGTTTATTATAAATAGTTATGGGGTCTTTTGAAAAATATAGATCATTACATTGTGAATTTTAATAAGTTTTCAAAAAAGCCTTCTGAAGTGAGAAAGGATATTCCGAGTTCTAAAGTTATTGTCCCACAAATTCTAAATCTTCATGTTGCATTGATAGAGATTTCTTCTTGGGCAAGATTTTAAAGAAGTATTTGGAAAGGAAGCTCTGAAACTTATTTTCATTTCAAACCTGATTGGTAAACCATATTCATTAATATTCATTAGATCATCAGGTTGTCTCTCTCCATTAAATTTGTTTGTAAATTCCTTTTTAGAATTTTCTAAGTGTTTGTTGCTATTACAATAGAATTCTTAAGGCTTGTCTAGAGTAGGGTTCTCTAGAGGGGAGAGTAGAGAAGAGTTTCTCTATGTCTTGATCACTAGGAGTCTAAAAGGGTTTTAGATTTATGTTCTTAATCTAGGGTTGATTAAAGGTGATTGTTGTAAGCTTGTAACAATTGAATTTTATGAGTAGTGGAATTCTAATCAAGTTTTGGTTAGAAGAAACTGGATGTAGCTTCTTTTGTTGAGAAGTGAACCAGTATAAGTTCTTGTGTTGATTACTTTCTTTAATCTCATCTTGCTATCTTAATCTATGATTCTTTGGTGAAATCTTTCTTACTCAACAAGTGAAGGTTTTAGTAATTGCTTTCTTGAGCTGAGTGGTTTGAATTATTGAAGCATTCTTGGTTAAATTGTGATATGATCTTATAACTATGATTCTTTAAAGATTTTTAAAAGGCCAAGTATTAACCAATTCATCTCCCCTCTTGGTTATTGTGTGGGTTCATATTGTTTTCAGGTGGAAGTCAACATTCCCCTCTTGGATGTCGTCAAACAGATTCCAAAATATGCAAAGTTCTTAAAGGATTTGTGAAAATTGAAGGGAAATGAACAAGTGAAGATGGACATAAATGTTTCTGCACTTATACAAAGTAAAATTGTTGCTTCCATTCCACCTTCCACCTTCACAGAAGTGCAAAGATCCAGACACTTTTGTTGTCCCTTGCACCATTGAAGATTGCATTTTTACAGTTGCAATGTTTAACCTTGAAGCATCGATTAATGTTATGCCTACATCAGTTTAGGGGTCATTACATCTTGGTGATTTTAAACCCACTGGTGTTGTCATTCACTTAGCCAACAGGAGTATTGCGCTTCCACTTAGAGTTATTGAAGATGTGCTAGTGCGAGTTAATGATTTGATTTGTCCAGCCGATTTTTACATTTTGGATATGGAGAATGAGTCTTTCATCCATGGTTCCACATTGATCCTAGGGAAACTATTCTTGATGACAGCTAAGACCAAAATTGATGTGTATACATGAACTCTTTCCATGGAGTTTGGTGATGATGTTGTCCATTTCAACATTTTTTTAGGCCATGAGGCATCCTGCAGAGGAGCATTCTATCTTCCTTGTAGATATGATTGATGTTGCAGTAGATAGTGTAGATATTTTTACAGATTTACTTTCTGAATTTTCTGAATTTGATCTTGATTCTTTTAATTGTACCTGTTATGATTATGTTGTTGTGTGTAGTATTTGTGCAGAGATTTCCTCTGCACTTCACTCTTATTATGTTGCAGGTACAAGTGCAAGTGTTGATTCTCCTATCTCCCTTCCATCAGCTACCAACCTCCTCTTGTCGTCCACCATTCAACCACCTTTCTTGGAGCTGAAGCCAGTACCTGAAAACCTTAAATATGCCTATTTAGATGACGCTCAGAAGCTCCCAGTCATCATATCTAGCAGCATGTCACTTGAGCATGAAGAGAAGTTGTTGCATTGTCCAAGAGGCCACAAAAATACCATTGGATGGACGCTTGTTGACCTTCCCGGAATAAATCCTTCTATATGCATGCATTAGACACTTTTAGAGGATGATTCTAGGCTAGTAAGGTAGCCACAGAGGAGGATGAATCCCACCATTCTTGATGTGGTGAAGAAGAAGCTGATGCAGGGATCATCTATCCCATTTCAGATAGCACATGGGTTTCACCTGTCCAAGTGGTCCCTAAAAAGTCAGGCATCACTGTTGTGAGAAACCAAGATAATGAGTTGATTCAAACTAGAGTAGCCAATAGTTGGTGAGTTTGCATTGACTATAGGAGACTTAACCAGACAACTCGCAAGGACCATTTCCCTCTCCCATTCATTGACCAGGTTCTGGAGAGGTTAACAGGTAAATCACATTATTGCTTTCTTGATGGTTTTTCATGTTACATGCATATTCATATTTCACCGAAGGACCAACACAAGACCATATTCACCTACCCATTTGGCACATTTGCCTACACCAGGATGCCCTTTGGCCTATGCAATGCTCTTGGAACCTTCCAAAGGTGCATGGTGGTTTTTCTGGATGATTTCACTATTTATGGTTCTTCTTTTGATGCAAGTTTGGATAGCCTATCTAAAGTTCTTGATTGATGCATTGGGGCTAACCCTTTTCTTAACTTTGAAAAATGTCATTTTATGGTACATGAGGCTATAGTCTAGGGGCATCTGGTCTCTAGTAGAGGTATTGAGGTTGATAAGGCCAAGATTGATGTTATTACTTCTCTACCTTATCCCGCTTCTATGTAGGAAGTGCATTCTTTTCTTGGACATGCAAGTTTATATAGGAGATTCATCCAGGATTTCAACAAGATTGCACTGCCATTGTCCAAGCTTCTCCAAAAGGATGTAGACTTTGTGACCATCCTTGAAAAGAGGCATTTGAGGAGTTAGGGAAGAAGCTTACTACCTCTCCCATCATGCAACTACCAGATTGGGAGCCTCCCTTTAAGCTCATGTGTGATGCCTCTAACTATGCTCTTGGGGTTGTGTTGTCACAGAGAGTTGATAAACTATCCCATGTCATTGCTTATGCTTCACGCACTTTAAATGCAACCCAAGTGAATTACATGACCACTGAGAAAGAGCTTTTGGCTATTGTTTTTGCTTTAGATAAATACAAATCTTATTTGCTTTGCTCCCATATCATTATCTTTACTGACCATGCAGATTTGAAGTACCTGTTGAAGAAGCTTGATGCTAAACCTAGATTGATCAGGTGGATGCTTCTTCTTCAGGAGTTTGATATTGACATTAAGGACATGAGTGGTGCAGAAAACTTAGTTGTTGATAATTTGAACATGATAAAGGGACTTGTTGAGTCCTTTCTTATTAGGGATAATTTTCCTGATAAGCATTTGATGCATTTGCATTCATCACATGTTATACCTTGGTTTGCTGACATTTTGAATTTCATTGTTGCATTTGTTGTTCCACCTCATGCATCTAGGTCTCAAATAGATAAACTTAAGAGTGATGCTAAATATTATTTGTGGATGATCCTTATTTGTGGAGGTTTGGTAGTGACCAAGTGATAAGTGCCATATCTTAGTAAAATTTGGATTACATTTAAGGCACTTATCTTGTGTTTTAACTAAGAATATTTATAAAAATTTGCCCTAATCTAGTTAGTTTATATTTAGCATTTAACATTTATTATTCTCAAAGATTCAATCCAACTTTCCTTTTTATTTGCTAGATTCCGTAGATTTCTGAGGCTTCTGAATAAGCAAAGCAAGCAAGGAGGGCTTACATAGCAAACCTGGGAGGTGCAGAAAGCAAATCAGACCCAAAAATGACTCATAACAGCAAAACTGGGGGTACAGAAAGCAAAATCAGGCCCAAAAGCCCACCAGAGTGCATTTAGCTCGCCCAGGCGAGCTAACATAGTGCAAAATGGTCGCCTGGGCGAGCTGACAGCTGCAAATAGACATCCAAGTGGGCCAAATGGGCTGCAAGTGGGCTGCAAGTTGCAATTAACTCGCCCAAGCGACCAAACATAGGCAAAAATGGTCGCTTGGGCGACCAAAGTCGGCCAGACACCCCCTATAAATACCCATGCACCCCCAACACATCTTCCATCCATTTTTCTTCATTCCTTTGCTTTTCTTAAGCTTTTTCTTTAGTTTAGGCTTTTAAATATTAGTATTAGGTAGGTTAGGAAAGTGAGAGAAGTGAGATTTAGTGTGGAGACTCTGCCGGAAAGAAGCGGTGATGGGAACCTTCATCAATTCTTCTCTTAAGAAGGTTCTCTCCATGCTTGGTTAGTTTCTCTTATGGATTGGATGTAATCTTCTACTTTTAAGTATCTCTTTTAATATTTATTTATGCATAAGTCTTTTCTATTTATTATTGGTAATTTTATTCTGTGCTTAATGCTTGATCCTACTTGATCACTAGTATCACGAACTTAAACTCGAAGTGAGACTAAAAAGTAATCTTAGGGTTTGAAATGAATAAATTTACTCTTTACGTTACGTTGCTAGACATAGAGCATAACATTTAGATTGCAAATAAACACGCGAATATAATCGTAACGCTGGGATATTTATTTCATATGCGAGAAATCGATATTTGATAAATATTCTTAGGATTCTCAAATGCGAGACATCGATTTGGGGTGATTTTA
>PYAF01001684.1:291279-319397 GCA_007407185.1 Glycine tomentella | reverse complement strand
ATAAGAGAAACTAACCAAGCATGGAGAGAACCTCCTTAAGAGAAGAATTGATGAAGGGCCCCATCACCGCTTCTTTCCGGCAGAGTCTCCACACTAAATCTCACTTCTCTCACTTTCCTAACCTACCTAATACTAATATTTAAAAGCCTAAACTAAAGAAAAAGCTTAAGAAAAGCAAAGGAATGAAGAAAAATGGATGCAAGATGTGTTGGGGGTGCATGGGTATTTATAGGGGGGTGTCTGGCCGACTTTGGTCGCCCAAGCGATCATTTTTGCCTATGTTTGGTCGCTTGGGCGAGTTAATTGCAACTTGCAGCCCACTTGCAGCCCATTTGGCCCACTTGGATGTCTATTTGCAGCCGTCAGCTCGCCCAAGCGACCATTTTGCACTATGTTAGCTCGCCTGGGCGAGCTAAATGCACTCTGGTGGGCTTTTGGGCCTGATTTTACTTTCTGTACGCCTGGTTTTGCTGTTAGAGTCATTTTTGGGTCTGATTTGCTTTCTGCACCTCCCAGGTTTGCTATGTAAGCCCTTTTTGCTTGCTTTGCTTATTCGGAAGCCTCAGAAATCTACGGAATCTAGCAAAATAAAAAGGAAAGTTGGATTGAATCTTTGAGAATAATAAATGTTAAATGCTAAATATAAACTAACTAGATTAGGGCAAATTTTTATAAATATTCTTAGTTAAAACACAAGATAAGTGCCTTAAATGTAATCCAAATTTAACTAAGATATGGCACTTATCACCAAGTGATCCATAGGTGGGTACCAGATCATGAGATTCAGTTTATTCTTCAGTTTTGTCATAACACACTTACCGGTGGTCATTTTTGTCCTCAGTGGACCGCTACAAGAGTATTGGACTTTGGGTGCTATTGGCCCACCATGTTTAGAGATGCTCATCACTTTTCAACCTCTTGTGAGCAGTGTCAGTGAGTAGGAGGGATCATTACACATAGGCATGAGATGCCTCAACAACCGATTATTTTTTGTGAGATTTTTTATGTTTGGGTTATTGAATTTATAGGTCAATTTCCTATTTCTCATGGTTTTTCATATATTTTGATTGTTGTTGATTATTTTTCTAGATGGATTGAAGCTAAGGCCACCAGAACTAATGATTCTAAAATTGTTGTGGATTTTGTGAGATCTAACATTTTTTGCAAGTTTGGTGTGCCTAGAGCCATTATTAGTGACCAAGGGAGCCATTTCTATAACAGATCATTGACATCCTTGCTCTAGAAGTATGGGGTTGTGCATAGAGTTGCTACAGATTATCATCCCTAAACTAATGGGCAAGTAGACGTTTTTAATAGAGAGATCAAGCAAGTTACTTGAAGATACTTTATGGGCTCACAGGACTGCTTACTGAACAACTTTGGGGACGTCTCCTTATAGGATGGTTTTTGGTATGCCACCTTCTGGTGGAGATTGAGCATCGTGCTTATTGGGCAGTGAAGAGTTGTAACATGACATTTGATGAAGTGAATATGGAAAGGAAGCTTCAATTGCAAGAACTTGCCACTTAGAAGCCTATAAGAACTCCAAGATTTACAAGGAGAAAGTAAAGAGGTTTCATGAGTCTAGGATTCTTAGGAAGGAGTTCCATATTGCCCAAAAAGTGCTCTTGTTTAACTCTCATCTTAAGCTTATTTCCGGTAAACTTTGATCTAGATGGGATGGACCTTTTGCTATTACTAATGTTTTTCCCCATGGTGCAGTTGAGATTAAAAATGCAGTTACCGACAAGGTATTCAAGTGAATGGTCACAAACTCAAGCTATTTTATGATAGCCCTTAAGTGGGGGAGGAGCTTGTAGCAGACATCTTGTAATGACCTAAATATTTACTTATTTTTATTTTTACTTAAGGGTAAATTTCTAAGAAATGTATAATAGTAAAATTTTTAAAACGTAAAATTTGCAAAAGATTTGTTACTCATATACATAGCCAATGTCTCTGATACAAAAGTTTATATAATACAAGTACACTAATTTTCTCAAAAATCCAGCTTAGTTCATAACTTCTTTTATATATCTTCACTACTCCAAGGCCTCATGGAACCTGTCCATCATTGCCATCTAAAAAAAAACATGAAACAGATCGGGTGAGAAATAAATTTCTCAGTAGGCAGAGCTAAATCCCGACCCTATTATTAGGTTAGTAAAATCAAAAAAAATCAAACACATCCACAAGCAATATGCAACTATATGAATGCATGAGATGAACTATCCCAAGACAAATGGCCTCCACATATCGTACTGTATGTGGCCACACTGAGTATGGACGCTGCTTTAGTCTTACGCAAACATGCATGAATTTTGCCATATATCCTTGCACCTGGGTACTACATATCATACTGTATGTAGCATCAGATTCTGTTTCCCCAAAGCCTCGTACTGGACTTGGAACATGGAAACATGAATCCACCTATCTTAATCATATCAACATATCAACATCCATAAAAATCAAATTCATAAGCAAAATATATATATCATATCATCATTTATATCATAAGTATGTTTAGACCACCATATCTTATCCATTAAGCTTATGAGTATGGTTACACCACCATACCTTAATCAAGTAGGATTATTACTAACTTATGCAAAACAGAGAATAACCTTATCTAAATTATGTTAGTAATCTAACTATTAATCCTCAATATAAATAATATCTAATTCCTTTAAACCTTTATAAACAAAGATTCTAACTTAGTATACATCTTAATTTTTCCTTTCACATATCACCTCACTAATTAATTCTCAAAATCAAATCATCAAGTATTTAAATCTTTCAACTCCACACCATTCATCCTCTACTTCAAAAAGTAAATCAAAACATGTCCATAAAAATATAAACAGACAGTCCAAAGTATCATTGAAATCACCTCAAAAGATTATCAATTGGACTTCCATACTTCACTAATATTAATGGGTATAAATCATAGTCTATCTTATAACTTAAATCAACATATTCTCATCAAAGAATAACCTTTAAACATCACGAAATTCAAGCCTGAATATCAACCATAAATCAGCCTACTAAAGCATGTAAATTAATCCAAACTATTGATTAACTAGATATTTAAGCTTAACCTACCTCAAGTGAGTTTGAATCTTGATATCCCTCTAAATGCTCCTAGTTCCACGTGAGATTTCAAAGTAGCAAGGCTTAGGGTTTTTGTTTTTAGTCTACTTGAAAATGAAAGGTAAGAAGGATGAAAGGAATGATGAAAAGGAAAGTATACAAGAAAGATGAAATGGAATGAAATGAAATGAAAGTGGTGTGAGGAAGAGAGTTCACGTGAGGTTTGAAGAAAGGAGTGGTCTTGGAAATGGGTTGGCACTTAGGTTCCTCCTCCTCCCTTTATATAGTGTTGAAGAAATGATTACTTAGAAAAAAAATCTCATAAGCCATCATTATTCCTTTACAAGTGTCCCTACACTTGTTATAATCTTAAGGCTTCTTACTTTCTTCCTTCCAAGTGTCCTACCACTTGGCATGATCTTAGAGCTTCTTCTCCTTTGCTTCCAAGTGTCCAAAATCATGAAGTTTCTCCATTTCTCTTGCATTTTCGTGGAGTAGCTTGCCAAGGAAGATTTTTATGCATTTTTATCCCAAACCTATTTTAGTAAAATTCTAATTCTGGATTCGTTAACCGTAGGATCTCTTTAAAATTTTAAAGTTACACTACCATCTCACATATGTAACTTTTGACCGTTGGGATTGTTGAAATAATGTCTAGATCTGTCCACGTGCAAGATGGAAGAGTGTAGAGAAATCTTGGCTTGATTTTTATGTTACCTTGCATCCATGCCATACAAGGGTCTTGCTACTTGTTTTCATCCTATGGCTTATCTTCCAAGTGGCTGAATTCAAGAAGCTTCTTCCTCATTCTCCATGCTTCTCCACGTGAATGACAATCTCAAAGGGAAGGAATACAAATTTTTCTTCCTTTCATGCTACGTGTGGTCATTTTTGATGATGAATAAAAATCTAGTTTCAATATGGTATTTTCTTAAAAAGAAATCCAATTTGAATTCTTTTATCTAAAGAAAATTTTGAATATTAGAATTTTAGATGTTCCTAAGAATTTATCCCTAAGATAGTTTAAATTAATCTCAAGCAGTCTTATACAGGACAATACATAAACCTTTCATTCTAGACTACATCTTTATCTTATTTTTGATTGGTCTATACTTCTTCTGACCATCAAAATTACTAAACCATTTCATTAAATAGGTCTATTCATCCTATAATTAAGAGAAAATTCCCTAGATATTATGTACCATTTTTCCATATTTTTCTGATGCTTGAGTTTTCTTGAATACAGCCTCAAAGTTGTCATCTTCTAAACTTTGTAAAAATTTTATTCTAGAGTTTTGTGTCACAAAATATGTTGATACTTAGTCAACTAAGTGTATTTTATAATTTTATCAAGTTTCTACAAAATTTCTAAAGTTATTTGAGCATTTTTGTCCTAGGGGCATTTTGGTAATTATGTCATTCAACCTAGGGGTACTTTTGGTCATTTTCAAAAATGTCCAAGGGCATTTTTGACATTTTTATCTTAAGGGTTTTCTAGTAATTTCTACTTCCTGGAAAGAGTGACATAGTTATTTTTCTCTAAACATACTTCTATCCAATTATCATCATTTTTTTTATAATTTTGGGGATGTTACATTTCACCCTCCTAAAAAAAAATTTGCCCTCAAAATTTGTAATTACCTGTGAATAGTTCAGGGTACTTCTTTCTCATTTCTGATTCTAGCTCCCAGGTACATTCTTCCAATTGTCCTTGTCCCCATGCTACTTTTACCAGTGGTACAGACTTATTTCTTAATTGCTTTATTCCTTTATCCAAAATTCTTGTCGGGGGCAAGCTCATAGTTAAATTATCTTTTAACTGTATTGATTCAGATTCTAGGACATGACTTGGATCAGAAATATATTTATGGAGTTGAGAGACATGGAAAACATTATGAAGGTTAGAAAGATTTGGTGGTAAGGCTATTTGGTAAGCTACTGTACCTATTCTTTTCAGAATTTGAAAAGGACCAATAAAACGAGGACTCAACTTTTTGACCTTCATTGCTCATCCTATGCCTGTAATTGGAGTGACTTTAAGAAAAACATGTTCTCCTTCTTGAAATTCCAGAGGTTTTCTTCTTTTATTAGCATAATGTTTTTGTCTATTTTGAGCTGTTACCAACTTCTCTCTAATTTTCTTTATTTGCTCCGTGGTTTAAATTACCAGGTCTGGACCTAAAAGACTTTCTTCACCAGGTTCATACCAACATAAAGAAGATTGACATTTCCTACCATACAGAGCTTCAAATGGAGCCATTCCTATGCTTGTATGATAACTATTATTATAAGCAAACTCTGCTAATGGCAAATATTTCTCCCAAGAACCCTGTTGGTCTATTACACAAGCTCTTTACATATCTTCTAGGGTTTGTATGGTTCTTTCTGTTTGTCCATCTGTTTGGGGATGATAAGCAGTACTCAAGCATAACTTAGTTCCAAATGCTTTTTGTAATGCTCCCTAAAACCTAGAAGTAAAACGCGGGTCTCTATCAGAAATTAAGGTGGAAGGTACACCATGCAATCTAACTATTTCTTGTATATACAGTTGAGCTAATTTCTCTAATGAATAAGAAATCCTAATATGTATAAAATGAGCCGGCTTAGTAATTCTATCTATAATGACCCATATTGAGTCGTGGCCAGAAATAGTTCTAGGTAATCCTACTACAAAATCCATAGATATACTTTCCTATTTCCACTAAGGAATTTCTAAAGGTTGCAAAGTGCCAGAAGGTTTCTGATGTTCTATCTTTATCTTTTGACATACTAAGCACTTTCCTACAAATTCTGCTATGTCCTTTTTCATACCAAGCCACCAAAACATTCTTCTTAAATCTTGACTCATCTTAGTAACTCCAGGATGCATTGTGAAATTACTCTTGTGGGCTTCACTCAAAATTTTCTCTCTTAATCCATCACTTTTGGGTACACATATCCTCTTTTGATAAGTCCACAATCTATCATTATTTACCTCAAAATCTTGTAATTTTCCTTCTTGGACTTGTGTTAAAATTTGTTGAAAATCTCTGGATGATATTTTAACTCAAAATCATAATCCTTAAGAAATTCAACCCATCTTCTCTGCCTCATATTCAACTCTTTTTGGTCAAAAAGGTACTTAAGAATTTTATGATCTGAGAAGGCTTCAAATCTTACTCCGTACAAATAATGTCTCCAGATCTTTAAGGCAAAAACTACTGCTGCTAATTCTAGATCATGGGTTGGATAATTGATTTCATGGGGCCTTAACTGTCTAGATGCATATGCTACCACCTTTCCATTTTGCATCAACACACAACCTAGACCTTTCTTTGAAGCATCACAATATACTTCAAATGCACCATTTAATTCTAGAAAACTTTTCTCATACTCTGGCGACCATACAAAAGGCACATTTTTCCTAGTCAAGCTAGTCAAAGGTAAAGCTATTTTTGGGAAAACCCTTTAATAAACCTCCTATAGTATCCAGCCAATCCTATAAAACTTCTTACCTCAGTTACTGTGGTTAGTCTCGCCCAATTCATTACTGATTCAATCTTACTAGGATCAACTGAAATTCCTTCCTTAGAAACAACATGACCTAAAAATTTCACTTCCTTGGCCCAAAATTCACACTTAGATAATTTAGCATACAACTTCTTTTCTCTAAGTGTCTGTAATACTATTCTAAGATGCTGTTCATGATCTTTTTTCTGATTTTGAATAAACAAGTATATCATCTATAAAGACTACTACAAATTTATCTAGATAAGATCTAAATATTTTATTCATGTAATCCATAAATACTGCTGGAGCATTTGTTAATCCAAAAGACATCACTAAATACTCATAATGCCCATATCTAGTCCTAAATGCCGTTTTAGGAATATCTTCATTCTTAACCCTAATCTGATGGTATCCTGACCTAAGATCAATCTTAGAAAATATTGTTGCTCCTCTCAACTGGTCCATAAGATCGTCTATCCTAGGCAATGGATATTTATTCTTGATGGTTATCTTATTAAGTTGTCTATAATCTACACAAAGTCTCATTCCCCCACCTTTCTTTTTTACTAACAAGACTGGAGCTCCCCAGGGTGAAACACTAGGTCTAATAAATTTCTTCTCCAACAACTCCTCTAATTGCTTTTTCAATTCTTCTAGTTCTAGAGGGGACATCCTATAAGGTGTCATGGATATTGGTTCAGATCCAGGAATTACGTCAATAGAGAATTCTATTTCCCTTTCTGAGGGTATCCCTGGTATTTCATCCGAGAACACATCTGGGTATTCTCTTACCACGGGTATATTAGAGAGTTCATCAGTTGACTCAGTTACATTAGCTGATAAAAGAATATACCCTTGAATTTCATTCTTACAGGAATAGGAAACAATGGAGTTCAAATACAGACACTGGGTTTGACTGTTTTCTGAAATTTCTGAAGGTAAAACAATGGTTTTATTTAAAAAGTCCAACAACACATGGTTAGCTGCAAGCCAATCCATACCCAAAATTACACTAAATCCAGTCAAAGGAAGACAAATCAAATTTGCAGAATAAGATTTATGATTAATTTGAAAAGCACAATTAAGACAGATTTGACAAGTAGTAACAGGTTTACCAGTAGAAGTAGAAACTTGAAGATCATAAGGTAATTGAGATAAAGGTAATCCTAATTGTATAGCAGAATCATAAGAAATGAAAGAGTGGGTAGCACCTGAATCATATAAAGTTAAAATAGTATTTTTAATTTTGCACTTACCCTCGATAAGATTTTCGGATTGAGATGCCTCTGCTGCATTCATGGTAAAGACTCTTCCAGTATGTTGAGGACGTGTAGTATCTTGGGAACTTTCAGCTCTGCAGTTATTAGCATAGTGTCCAATCTTTCCACATTTAAAACATTGAACACTATTGAGTAGTTTCCTTTTCCCTTCTTTTTTATGTTGTCTCTTTGGATGCATTTCATTGCATGCTTACATTAAGGACAATGTGCACTTTAAGCGTGGGGGGGAGAATTTGTTAGATACAGGGGGAGCTTGAAGAGAATCAAAATGCTTAGGATCTGAATCTTGGATAAGTTGTAACTTTTACATGCCATTCAATTGAGGGCATATGTAATTCTTAGATGGATAAGAGTTCACCCTTTGATCCTTTGCATTGCATAAACATCATTCATTGGCTTGCATTCATTGTTTTACAAAAGCCATATGTCCTGTGAAGTCTTCCTGTGATAATCGATTACTCTTCACAAATCACAATTGAAGTCTTCCTGTGATAATCGATTACGATATGGTGGTAATCGATTACTTGGCTTGTTTTTGAAACATAACTTCATGTGTTAATCGATTACATAGTGAATTAATCGATTACATTGCTCATGAATCTTTTCTAGAAAGATTCAAGAACACTTTATTCTATTACCGTAGAATAGTAATTGATTACACTTCACAAAGTCACAGAAATGTCATCCTGTGATAATCGATTACTTGGCGCATTTTGGAAAATAAGACTTTTGTGTTAATCGATTACATGGCGGTTTAATCGATTACTTTGCTCATATATATTTTCCAGAAAGCTGAAGAACATTATAATCGATTGAATTTGTTTTTAATCGATTACATTCAGTTACAACAGTCTGTTATAAATAGTTGTTGGGTCTTTTGAAAATTACAACACAATACTCTACAAAATTTTCATTGTTTTCAAAAGCCTCTGAAAGTGATAAAGGATATTCTGAGTTTTGAAACTCTTGTCCCACAAATTCTAAATCTTCATATTGCATCGAAAGATTTCTTCTTAGGCAAGATATTAAAGAAGTGTTTGGAGAAGAAGTTCTGAAACTTGTTTTCAAACCTGTTTGGTAAACCATATTCATTCATATTCATTGGATCATGAGGTTTTCTTTCTCCATTAACTTTGATTGTAAATTTGTTTTATAATTTCTGGTTGTTTGTAACTATTACAAAAGTGTCTTAAAGCTTTTCTAGAGTAGAGTTCTCTAGAGGGAAGAGAAGTGAAAGGTTTCTCTTTGTCTTAGTCACTTGGATTCTAAAAGGGTTTTAGATTTTTGTTCTTAATCTAGGGTTGATTAAGGGTGATTGTTGTAAGCTTGTAAGAACTGAATTTTGTGAACAGTGAAACTCTAATCAAGTTTTGATTAGAAGAAACTAGATGTAGCTTCTCTTGTTTAGAGGTAAACCAGTATAAGTTCTTGTGTTGATTACTTTCTTTAATCTCTTCTTATAATCTTAATTTGTGATTCTATTGGTGAAATCTCATTACTCAATAAGTGAAGGTTTTAGTAATTGTATTCTTGAGCTGAGTGGTTCGATTGTTTGAAGTATTCTTGGTTTAATTGTGATAAAGATCCAATTACTCTGATTCTTGAAGATTCACCAGCTTCCTTTTGTTGGATTTTACTTTCTTAGGGGTTGACATGATGGTTTTAGATAGAAAAGGTGAATGGGCAGAGGTTTAGAATGAGAAAGAGAAGAAGAAAGCTTAGATTTCTCAATGTAAGGAGAGAGAATTGAAGGAGTGAATTTTTCTCTCATGAAAAGCTATATTTATAGAGATTTTGAGGCTAGAATTTGAATTTTGAAAGTGTCTAGCAACTATTTCAAGTACCCAGAAGATTAAATGCACAGAACAGGTTTGAATTTTGAATTTGTGATAAGATTGGCAGTTTAGATTTCCAAGAAATCTGCAGATTTTGGCAGTAATGCCATAGATAATCGATTACCAAAGCTTGTAATCGATTAATTCGTAAGCAAACAGAGCCACTATAGCAAGGTGTAATCAATTAAACTGAAATTTAATCAATTACTCCAGTGAGAACCTAAAATAGAGTAACACACTATAATCGATTACCATTTAGCATAATCGATTAAATCAGAGTGATTTTGGTTCAAAATAAGCTTTTGTATGATATGTAATCGATTAATTCGTTGAGGTAATCGACTACTCCAGAGTTTTCAAATTTCTGGACTCAGTTTTGACAGCAAGTAATCGATTAATTCATCGAGGTAATCGATTACATAAGCATAATATTGTTCCTAAAGAGCATTCAATCATCAAATAATCGATTATTCCGATTAGTAATTGATTATTACAGTCCATTACGTAGAATATACGGTGATCATGCAACAGGATTTTCATTATTTTGCATTTTTTATATATGGTCAATCATTCAGTGAATCATCATTTAGAAATCAATTTAATAGCATGCTAACATATGTTGGATTCATCAAGTATACTTAGCAAGTGCATAAAACCTATCTCTTGCCAAGGGTTTTGTAAAGATGTCAGGCAATTGATTAAGTGTATCTACAAACTCAATTGTATAGTTACCTTTTTGGATATGATCCCTGAGGAAGTGATGCCTTATCTCAATATGTTTGGTCTTTGAATGCATAATTGGATTCTTGGATATGTTGATGGCACTAGTGTTGTCACTGAGCAGGGGTATTGCTTTTAACTTTACACCAAAATCTTGTAGTTGTTGTTTCAATCATAGACTTTGAGCACAACAACTTTCAGCTGATATATACTCATCTTCAGTAGTTGATAAAGCAACACAAGATTGCTTCTTGCAGTGCCAAGAGATTAGTAAGCTGCCTAATAGGTGGCAAGTTCGACTAGTAACCTTCCTGTCCAGTTTGCACCCTGCAAAGTTAGAGTCAGAATATACAATTAAATTGAGAGATGCACCTTTAGGATACCAAAGTCCCACTCTTGGTGTTGACTTGAGATATTTGAATATCCTCTTGATTTCAGTGAGGTGTGATTCTTTAGAATTTTCTTGATATCTAGCACACAAGCACACACTTAGCATTATGTCTGGTCTATTAACAATCAAGTACAACAAGGATCCAATCATTCCTCTATATTTTGACTCATCAACACTCTTTCTTTTTTCATCTTAGTCAAGGTAGGTTGATGTTGCCATTGGAGTTGTAACATCTTGCTTACCTCCATTTCAAACTTCTTGATCTTTTCCAGGCAATACTTAGTTTGACTAAAATGTCTCATTCTTCGTTTGCTTGACTTGAAGTCCAAGGAAGAATGTTAGCTCTCCCATCATAGACATTTCAAATTCATTATGCATTGAGATAGAAAATTTTATGCACAAAGTTTGATTAGTTGAACCAGATATAATATCAACAACATAGACTGGAACCAACAAGATGTCATTGCCACTTTTCTTAATGAAAAAAGTTTTGTCCACTTGTCCTCTTACAAAAGATTGGCTAAGCAAGAAGTTGCTCAATCTCTTATATCGAGACCTTGGAGTTTGTTTTAAACCATAGAGAGCTTTTCTCAGTTTAAAAACATGGTTTGGATATTTGTAATCAACAAAGCCAGGAGGTTGATCAACATAGATTTCCTCCTTAATATGTCTATTTAGAAAAGCACTTGTAACATCCATTTGAAATAGTTTAAAGTCCTTAAACAAGCCTATGCTAGCAGCAACCTAATAGCTTCTAACCTAGCTACTGGAGCATAGGTTTCATCATAGTCGATGCCTTCCTCTTGGTTGTAACCTTTTGCAACCAATCTAGCCTTGTTTCTAACTATGATGCCACTCTCATCAAGTTTTTTTTGTTTCCTGAAAACCCACTTGGTGCCAATAGGTTTGTGAAAAGAGGGTCTAAGAACAAGTTCCCAAACTTCATTTCTCTTGAACTGATTAAGTTCATAATGCATGGAAATCATCCAATGTTCATCAAGCAAAGCTTGGTCAATGCTCTTTGGTTCAATCTGTGAGAGGGATCTAGTAGAAACTCCCGTGGAAACTTCACCAATTATGTTGTCAAAGGAAATGTCTCTTGTAGTTCTCCAATCCTTGGACTTTTGAATAGGTGTTGATTGTTCCTTTTCTTCATTTGATTCTACCTTTTCTTGTTCATTTGATCCATTTAGTTGAATAAATTCTTCCATTGGACCTGCATCATTATCACACTCATTTTCCTATTTGGAGGATTTAGATTCATCACATATAACATGAACTGATTCTTCTATGCACAATGTTCTTTTGTTAAAGACTCTATAAGTTTTACTTTGCAAAGAGTAACCAAGAGAGATCGCTTCATTAGCTTTAGCATCAAATTTTTCAAGAGAATATTTACCATTGTTTAAAACAAAACACTTGCAGCCAAATGTTCTTAAGTGAGAAATGTTTGGTTTTCTACCTTTGTAGAGTTCATAAGGGGTTTTCTTTAAAATAGGCCTTATGAGTAATCTATTCAAAGTGTAGCAAACTGTACTCACAGCATCTACCTAAAAATGTTTAGGCAAATTTGTCTCATTAAAAAGAGTTCTTGCTCCTTCTTCAAGGGATCTATTTTTCCTTTCCACAACACCATTTTGCTGGGGTGTTCTTGGAGCTGAAAAATTGTGGTTGATTCTATTTTTTTCACAAAACTTTTCAAAATACTCATTTTGGAATTCACCACCATGATCACTTCTTATTGAGATAATATTGCAAGTTTTTTCATTTTGAATGACCTTGGCTAATTTTCTAAATGCCATGAAAGCATCACTCTTGGATCTTATAAACAAAGTCCATGTGAATCTGGAGTAATCATCGACAATAACAAGCCCATAGAAATTACCCCCTAAACTCATAGTTCTAGAAGGATCAAATAAATCCATATGAAGCAATTCAAGGGGTCTAGAGGTGGAAACAACATTTTTACTTTGAAAAGAGATCTTAGTTTGTTTCCCCTTTTGACAAGCATCACATATTTTGTCCTTCTCAAACTTAAGCTTAGGCAAGCCATTGACTAAATCCTTTCTTATAAGCTTGTTCATATGATGCATGTTTATGTAACTAGCTCTCATATGTCATAACCATGTATAATTAACTTTACTAACAAGGCAATTAGTGTTGTGAATGAATGCATGTTCAAAAGAGAGAATATAGATGTTACCCTTTCTTTTACCAACATGGATAACCTCACCCATTTGACCATCACATATCAAACAACAATTGTCATTGAAGGAAACTTTGAGTCCTTTGTCGCATAGTTGCCTTATGCTTAGGAGATTGTGCTTCAAACCTTCCACATAAAGAACATTCTTTATCTTGGTTTTGAAGTTGTCTCCTATATTTCCTTCTCCAATGATCTTTCCTTTATTATTATCACCACAAGTGACATATCCTCCATCTTTAAAGGTCAAGTTTGTAAGCATGTACATGTCACTTGTCATGTGTCTAGAGCAACCACTATCAAGGTACCATAATGTTGATTTTGCTCTTAGACACACCTGCAAAAATCAATTCAAGTAACAAAGATAGGTACCTAATGTGGGTTGGGTCCATAGGGGTTAGTTGGCTTTGTTTTTCTTTTTGGCACCCAACTACATTCACCATTAGGCACATAGTATCTTCTAGCATAGCACCTATGGGATGTATGACCTTTCTTCATGCAATAATTGCAAGTGACAATTTTTGATGTTCTTTCAAAATGAGTCAATTGTTGATGTTGGTTTTTGAAAAGCATTTTTGATATTTTTGTTTTGGAGGCACAAACCTTATTTTTCCAAGAGATTTGGATCCACGTTTGTACCCCAAACTAGAAGTATCTCCAGCATATTTTTGCACACTTAGCATTTGATTTAAAGTGCATTTGCCTTTATAAAGCTTTTTCAAAAGATCAACCACATAAGATTTTTCAGTTAGCAATATCATGTATTTTTCAGCTTGACACTTTTTGAAATCATCAAGTTCTTTTTGTGAAAGCTTGCATTTATCAACCTTTGAAGATAATGAGGGACATACACACCCACTAGCTTTGTAACTTGAAACAAGCTTTTCATTTGCTTCTTTCAAATTGCAAAGTTCAGATTGTAATTCGGCAATTTTGGTAACATGCCATTTAAGAATATTTTTCAGTCTATTATTGGATTGTGCATGTTTTTGGGCCTCTTTATGCATCTCATGAAAAGCATCAACAATATTATCATATTCAGAATTTACCTCTGATTCAGCACTTGAGAATTCTTCATCATCACTTATTGTAGAAGTGAAGCACACATTTGCTTCTTCATTCTCACTTGTTGATTCAGAAATAGTTATTCCCATGCTATGTATGCCTTCTTTGGTTTCCCCTCTTTCTTTGTCTTCCTCTCACCTAATTGCTTCTTCAAAAAGATTGGACATTCAGATTTAATATGTCAAGGCTTACCACATTCGAAGCAAGTGAAGTTGGTGGAGTTGTTGTTGTTGTCGCTGCTATCATTTTTCCTGTTAAACTTTGACAGCTTTTTGTTTTTATTTCTTTTCATGAACTTACTGAATTTCTTCACTATTAGATTCATTTGTTCATCACTCTCATCTTCACTTAAGTCTTGTTCCTTTTCCACATTAGATGATGCAGTTTTCAATGCTATACTCTTGTGTTTCTTCTCTGCATCCTCTACATGTGTTAGCTGTGACATTTCAAGTTCATACTCAAGAAGCTTACCAAAAAGTGCAGCATGAACATCTTGGATAGATCTTTTGATTCCTTGATTGTTGTAACCTTTGGTTGCCCAGGTCTTGTGAGACACTTCAGGATTTTGATGTTCAATTCTTTAGCATCAAAAGTCTTTCCAAGACCAAGAAGATGGTTGACAATGTGAGTGAATCTTGTTTGGAGCTGAGATATGTTTTCTGTGTTGCTCATTTTGAACATTTCATATTCATGAATCAAGGTGTGCTTCCTTGATCTTCTTACTTCATTTGTTCCTTCATGAGTGACTTCCAACATCTCCCACATCTCCTTTGTGCTTTTATACCTAACAGTTCTAATTCAGTCATCTCATCCCACTCCTTGGGAATTCTTTCATTATCAATAGTTTTTGTAGGGATTAAAGAACCTTTCTCAATTTCATTCCATGCATTAGGGTCATTTGACTGAATGAATATCAGCATTCTACTTTTCCAAAAACTAAAATGCTCTCCTTCAAACATTGGAGGACGATTGAGGGAGGCACCCTCCTTGAAGGTTATCTGTGTGGTATTCATTTTCTTTAAAAAGATAGTGATCTTGAATAACACTCAAGAACCAGCTCAACTGAAAACAATAATGAACACACACAATTAACCAAGAGGGGGGTAAATTGGTTAAAACAAGGATTTAAAAAATTTAGCAGCGGAGTAAAGATCGTATCACAAGTTTTCCCTTGTTAAAACAGAAACTTTCAATCAATCAAGATTCACACTACACTTTAAGCAATTGCAGAAAAATATTTCATTTGATCTTGAAAGAGACTAACCACAAGATAAGCAAGTTTAAGATAGCAAGAATTAGAATCAAGAGAACACCAAATCTATACTGGTTCGCCCCTCAAACGATAAGCTACATCCAATGTCTTCTAATCAAACCTGATTAGAGTTCCAGTAAATCAAAATCTTTTCTTTACAAGCTTTACAAGTGATTACCTTTATCAAATCTAGATAAAGAAACTGAAATCTAAAACCCTATTAGATTCTAATCACAAAAAACTAGAGAACACTACTATGTTCTTTCCTCTAGAGAACACTTCTCCAGAAAAAGCTCTAAAGAAACTCTTTGATCTTATTACTTACAAGAATTAAAAGAAACAAGTCAATTCAATGTAAGAGTTCAAGAGAGATACAACCTTATGATCCTCAAAGGATGAATGAGTGAATTTTACCAAGCAAATAGAGATTGCATGAATAATGATCTTGAAAAGCAACTCTCTTGAAAAACTCTTGAAGAATCTTTATTCAAAACATATGATCAATGAAGCATGATTTCTTGAGTTTTGAAACAAGATGTATTAGACTTAGAAAATCTTTTTTTCAGACTTACTTTTGGGAGTAGTGAGTAATTCATAGAATTAATTTCTCAAACATTTTTTAAATGTTCAGACCCAACAGCTTTTATGGAAAACATATTTAACTGCATGTAATTGATTAAAACGTTATGTAAAATATTATTTTAACCAATGTAATCGATTAATATATGAAATAATCGATTAAAGTATTCTTAGCACAATCTGAAAAATATTGATGAACAATTTAATCGATTAAAACGAGCTGTAATTGATTAAGCCAGTCAGTCTCAGAATAGAAATAAGCTTGTGTAATCGATTATGATTGAGTGGTAATCGATTAAGGCGGTCAGTCACGTTTTGAAATAAGCCTTGGTAATCGATTTCGATTTAGCGGTAATCGATTAAGGCAGTCGTGCATATTTTTGTGTTTTTAAGATGTGTAATCAATTACGATTTGCTTGTAATCAATTAAAGTGTTTTTCATGACTTTGTAATAGATTACACAAGCTGGTAGTCGATTAAAGCATTGCACAAATGCATTTTCCAAAACTTAAACCATGAGAATTTCTTTCTTAATGCAAACATGTAACCTTTTATGCTTTTCTTAAATCATGTATGCATGTTTATGATTATGTTTATGCAAATGCAAGGATCACAAGATAAGCCTCTTGAACAACTTAACAAATTACAAATGCCTTCAATTGAATGACATGTAAAAAGCTAAAATCCTTTAAGCAAAGGCTTTATCCTTGATTTGATCTTCTTTCCAGCTCTCTTTATATTCAACACCTGACAACATTGGTTTTGTTGAAAATTGATGTTTTCGTGTGCAACACAACATTGGTTTTTAGGAAAACTGATGTTGTCAGGTGTACTACAACATCGATTTTCCTAAAATCGATGTTGATTTTGCATATTTTTCTTTTTTGTTTTGCTTATTTCTTATTATGTGACATCACTTTTCTTAAAAATCGATGTTGTGTAGTGTATGTTAACATCGATTTTTGAAAAATGATGTTAACATTGATACTTTAACGTCGGTGGTTTGAACATCGGTTAAAAATCAATGTTGAAAGTCGAAACGAATCGATGTTAAAAGCCTATTTTCTAGTAGTGTCACTTTGGGTTATGATTATTGCCTCATTGTTGATCCTGTTGGAAGTAGTAGTGGTTTGAGCCTCATATGGAAGAAACCTTTTGATTGCTAGCTAATAAACTTCTCCTGCAACTTTATTAACATTAAAGTCTCTCAACCTGGAAAACCAATCTAGCGTTTTACTACGTTTTATGATCTCCCTAACAAAATTAACAGATGTGAATCCTAGGATCTTTTGAGGAACCTATCTGGTGATAACTTTCTCCCATGGTGCATCATGAGAGATTTTAATGATCTGACCCATGATGAGAAGAAATATTGAAATCCTCATCAAAATAGGTTGATAATAGTCTTCATAAACGTTGTTATTGATTCCAACCTAAAGGATATTCCTATGCTAGGATATGCATATACATGGATCAAGAGGAAAGGAATGCCAGATAAAATTGAAGAAAAGTTAGACAAAGCTTTTGTTTTGCAAGCTTGGCTTGATATTTTTATTGTTTGCTTAATGACATTTCGTGTAGGTCTGACCATTTCCCCATCATCCTCAAGCTTAATCAAGATGAATGTTATCGTAAGGCCAAGATGTTTTGTTTTTAAAATACATGGTGTTAAGTCAAAAGACATTTGTGTCTTAAAGATGAATTAGGACCTCTAATTATTTTGATCAGATGCAAATAAATACAAATGATAAAATTTGTGTTTGATGTGTTATTAGATCACGATTTGTATTTCAGCTTCTGATGTTTCAAACGATATCTCTCACAAACATGATTTGACATAGTATTTAAGTGTTGCATTTAAGATCTTCATTTAATACTATGCAGACCAGCTCGGGTGGAAGATGTGACTTTCTATTGAAGAGCTTGTTACCCCAAACCTATCAACAAGGATTCTCTGCTTGAAGAAGGAATGTGCATTTAGTGCCCCAATGGCCAAAATTCATCAGACAAAGAACTTGAGTGAAGAATCAACCTTGTATATCTTGAGAGAAAAGACTATAGTATTAAGTGTGATATTCTTATGTAAGACGATCATCTTTTAATCATTGAGCAATCTTACAAAACAAATCTTGTTGATTTGTTTAGAGCCAATAGTGACTTGGTAGAATAAAGAATACTGGATTAAGATCAAGCTTGGGGTAAAGCTTATTTCTTTAAGAGCCAAAAAATGGAAATGAAGAATAATTGTAACTTTTGTTGAGTTAGTGAAACATGGTGGGTTGTCAAGAATTGGATGTGGTCTCGGTGGTAGAGACAAACTAGTATAAAACCTTGTATTTTTTTTCTCTACTTCTTTCGTTCGTCTTTATTTGACAAAGGGTTTGAATTTGTTTTTATATTTTATATCTGTTTTTGATTTGTTAATAAAAAAATTTCATCATCGCCTGATCAAGCTTTTCACTTTATCTCTTATATGTTTTTAGTTAAACGTGTATCAAGCGATAACGTGTGCTTTTGGTTTAATAAAAGTTTGTAATTTGTAAAAATACAATTCAACCATTCTTCTTGTGTTATTTGCCTCTACACATGGCTAAAAGAACTCAAGCTACCTAACATTGTTCGCTCCTCTCTATAACTCTTGCTCCACTAAGACATAATCTAAAAAAATCCATACTCTTGCAGATGATCTGAACGAATGGGGGAAAATGATATGCTCTCATTTAAGAACAAAAATTACGGAGTACAAAAATGATTTGAATTTATGTAAAAACTGAATTGATCTTGAATCCGCTTCAAAGTCCCTTGAATTGCAACAACATCTTAACAACCTCCTTGATCACGAGGAACAATTCTGGAAGCAATGCATTAAGGCATACCGGTTGCATGAAGGTGACTCAAATTCTAGTTTTTTTCATGCACAAGCAAATGTTCGCAAGAAACACAACATCATATTGTACCGACATGATAATGAAATAGGCTTCAATGTTTATGATCATGATGTTATCTGCAATGTAGCACATGTTATTTTCATAATCTCCTCACTGAAGGTGACATAGACATTAATGCTACCAATGATCTATTAGAACCTAAGACATTGGACGATGTCAGGTCCCTCAAAATCTATGGTTATAACAAAATTATTAAATTTTGTATGGACAAATGATTTTACCTAAGTGTTACAGGAATACACTATCCATTGAACATATGGTAAAACTCTTAAGCTCATATGTTATATTCTTTATATGTCCACAAACTATAGCTTGTTTTAATTAAAGCTAATATACAACGTCCAATGTGATTTAAAGAAACAAGCGTTCAAACTGTTTGTGAAAACCAATACCAGAGTACTGAGAGCTTTAACCATCCAAAAAAGAGCTAACTAACTTACACAAACTATTTTATACTAGTTAGTTAACATCCAATGATGAGCTCGTACACTTGTCCTTTTACGAGGTTAATACACATTCTAGAAACTCTGAAATATTTGTATTTCCCTATTATAATTTGAATGCTAATCATTTGATTGCAACTGTGTGCAAAATAACTCAGCATGAAATGATATTCTCTGCAAATCATTATCGTACAACTAGCGAAGCAAAATTAGTGTATTGATTGCATTGTTGTTTCCTCTCTCTCTCTCTCTCCTTTATATGCTGACATGTGGCCAAAGTTGGCAGTTGTATAATAACGGATTTCATTGAGAAGGCTCAAATCCCACAACAAATACATTCCTATAAAGTCTATAAATAGAAGAACAAAGAACTGAAGTCTAACAATGAAGCTATCATTATTTACAAGTATTGAAACTCTGGTAAATTTCCTTAAAGGATCAAAACACTAAGCTAAAATAGCAACCTCTGCCCTGCAAAGTTATTTTGTTGTATTCGAGCTTAATTTTATATTCTCTCTTTGAAAGTTTTGAATATTGTATTCAATTCAACTTTGTTTTGAAAGCAAGGAGTGAATTAGTGAAAAAAATACTTGGTTATTTCTTAATCTCAGGGGGATTAATAGTGTGTCAAGAGTGGCCTAGAGAATACTTGTTGTAGCCAGAAGTGACAGGGTAAAATACTTATTTTTAATCATTTTTGTGATTGATGCAACCATTCAAGGATTTGAAAAAGACCCAGACATAGCTCAAGAGTTTGAGTGAACCAGTATAAACCTTATGTTTTACTGTAGCTTCTGATATAACTTGTTTTTCTCAAGTTATTCCTTTCACATCTTGGATGCACAAGTTTTTGTGAAAATATCTTCTGAAAAAATCTATTTTAATCTGTTGGATTTCAAAGTTTTATCTTACACACCATTCAACCCCCCTTCTAGTGTATTTTGTGAATTTCTTGATCACATTAACGCAAGGCTGGATGAATTAGACAATAATTTCGTTCTTGCTCATTTCCAAATAAAGGAGTTTAGACGTGACCTCTTCCAAATGCACAAAGATAAATCTCCTGACCCCAATGGTTTCAACCTTTCTTTCTACAAAATATTTTGGGATCTTATCAGGCTGGATATTTTTAAGGCAGCATCTTAGTGGTCCCTTCTTCTAAATAATAAAGACATTGTATTGATCCAAAAAAAAAGGACAACCCTATTTTTATGCTTGACTTGAGGTCTATTTCTTTGTGCAATGTCTTGTACAAAATAATTTCAAAAGTTACAGCCAACAGGCTTAAGAGAAATCATAGAGGGTCAATCCATTCTTGATAATGTCCTTGTAGCCATTGAGATCGTCCAGCACATGAAATGCAAGACAAATGGTAAATTTGGAGAATTTGCCTTGAAGATTGATATCAACAAGGCCTTTGACAAAGTGGAACGGAATTATTTATTTTCCCTTATGCTGAATTTGGGGTTTGATGCTAAGTGAGTTGGTTGGACAAAGATGTGCATGAAACTGATGATTTTAATGTCATGGTCAATGAAGATGCAGTTGGCCCTTTTACTCCCAAAAGAGGATTAAGGCAAGGCGACTCGTTATCACCATACCAATTTTTTCTATGCATGGATGGACTCACTTCTCTTTTAAGGAAAACCAAGGAAGAAGAGGATTACATGGTATTAAAGTGTGAAGATGAGCACTCATCCTCTCATACTTGTTATTTGTTGATGATTGTTTCCTTTTTTTGTAGGCCACTAATAGTGAAACAAATTGCAGTCTATCTTGTCATTGTTCGAAAGCTCCTTTGGCCTTGTTGTTAACTATTACAAATCAGAATATCTTTAGCAAGAACACTCCTCAGAACGTGACAAAATGTATTTCTAGATACATAGATGTTTTTGAACTCTTGTGAACTAGTAAATATTTGGGTATGCCATCTATGATAGGTAAAAAAAAAGGTTACTTTCAATTATCTAAGGGATAGAGTCTGGAAGAAAATCAACCATTTGTCAGACAAGCATCACTCTAAGGCAAGTAGGAAAGTTCTTATCAAATTTGTAGCTCATTTTATTTTGCCTTACTATATGAGCTCTTTCTTGTTGCCTAACTCTTTGGAGGATGAGATCTAAAAAATGTTAAATTCCTTTTGGTGAGGCTCCAATAGAAATTCAGGAAAAGGAATTAATTGACTCAGTTGGGACAATCTATCTATGAGGAAGGACCATGGAGGAATGAGGTTCATAAATCTATTTGGCTTTAACTTAGCCATAATAGGGAAGCAAGGTTGGAATTTTGTTTCTGACCAAGATGTTAGTGTTACAAAAGTTTTCAAAGCCAACTATTTTCCTAATGAGGACTTTCTACAAGCTATCTTGCGTCAAAATCTAAGTTTCACATGGCGTAGCATCTATTCTTCACGAGTAATGGTTAAAGAAGGCATTAGATGGTGTTTGGGGAATGGTTCAAACATTAATGTTTGTAAGGAACCATGGCTACTTTGCTATGATAACCCCTATGTTCAAACTTTTCCTTTTGAAGGATTAGAAAGATTTACGGGTATGTGAATTAATTGACCTTTTGTACGAAACTTGGAAGCAAGATATCATCTATGATGTGTTCAATGAGCGAGACAACCTAATGATTCTTGCTATGCCCATTCATCCTAGTTTACACAAAGACAAATTGATCCACAGTTACACTAGAAATGGTGTTTACTCAGTAAAATTTTCTATTACCATGCTATGGAAAGTTTAATTGATAACTCTAGCTTGCATGTTGAAGGTGATTGGCCTACTCTTTGGAGCATCAAATTTTCCTCAGACAATCAAAATATTTAGGCTTAAATAAGTTTTTCATACTTAGAAAATAGGTCATTTTCAGATTACTACCTAACATTCATTTTTTTCAACTATGTACCTGAAAAAAATTCATGCTTCAACATAATACCTGCCGTTAGTCCCCTTCTGTTAAGTGATGATGTGACAGACGAAGTGTCACATCATCAAGCCTACTCACTGAGGCATGATTACCACGTTATTGCCACATGCCAAATACCAAAGCAACGGTCCAGATCATGGAGCACTCACTAAATCCAAGGGCTCATATTCATTCTGTAAACTCACATTTATCGCTCCCCTTTCGTTTCGTTTCACCTTTCCTCTTCTTGTCAGAGCCACTATCACCCACCGCCGGCCACCGTATCAGACCCTCCCAATACATCGTTTTTGACTTCCACATAAAATTGCACGATTCATTGATTTCAATTATTAGGTCTAACTTAAATTTCACGTGGAACGAGTCAAAGCAATTCCAATCAATTTCTTTTTTAAACTCCTTCATGGTGAACTTTGATATTTTCAGGTCCGACTCCAGCAGCATGCACAACTCCAGGAAGGGGAGCGAGATGTTGTTGCGGGAGCAAGACTAGTTCCTATCGATTGCAAACGTGAGCCACATCATGAAGAAAGCGCTGCCAACAAACACGAAGATCTTGAAGGAAGCAAAGGAGAATGTGCAAGAGTGTGTGTCGGAGTTTATCAGCTTCATCGCTAGCAAGGCCTCCAACAAGTGCTAGCGCAAGAAGCGCAAGACGATCAACGACGACGACATGCTCTGGATGATGACCATTGTCGACTTCGAGGACTACATCGAGCCTTTCAAGGGCTACCTCCCGCACTTCCGAGAAATGGAAGGAGAAGAAGAAGATGACGTGTCAGTGAGTAGGCTTGATGACGTGACATTCCATTTGTCATATCATCACTTAACAGAAGAGAACTAACGACAAATACTACATTGAAACATAAAAAAAATTCAAGTATTTAGTTGAAAAAAATTAATGTTAGATAATAATCTAAAAAAGACTTATTTTCTCAATATGGAAACTTATTTAAACCAAATATTTATTAGGAGAATTGCTTACCCACCATAGAGCATATTGTTACAAAAGGAGTGAAATGCCCATTCTCGTGCCCTTTCTATTACACCAACCCCAAATATGTGCCCTTTCTATTACACCAACCCCAAATATGCCTGCCACACCATTTTTAGATGCTCAAATAAGATATTTGGATGCAAACACGTTGCTAGAACCATATTAAACCATTGAGGATAATGCGGAGAACATCCGTAATTGTATCTTTTCAAATTTTAAATTACTTCTGTTCTGATCAACCTATCAATTTCATTACCACTCTGGGCTTTGGGCCTTCCAAGAAATGACAAGATCTGGAACAACACGGAAAACACATCCTTGAGCTCTTCAAAGGAGTACATTCTGCACTTGAGAGAAGCTAGAACACCCGCAAAGAACAATCTGCCTGAGTCCAGCCTACACACAATGCCAATGCCATTTCTCGATGGTCAAAACCAAAATTTGGAGTCATGAAGTGTAACATTGACACTTCAATTTTTGCGGACACATAATTTTCTTACAGGTGCATGTATCCGAAATAATGATGGTGGTTTTGTTGCTGCTCTCACTCATGGCAAAATTGGAAATCCCCCCATCTATGAAGCTGAAGCAACTACCCTACTCGTAGCCATCTGTTGGACCATAGACATGCACCTACACAACGTTATTATATTTGAAACTGACTACAAACACGTGTACGACCACATGCTCTTCCACTCTTGCACCATCTCGAAGACCGGATCCATTATCTCTTTGTGTAAACAGAATTTGATATTAGTTCATAACTCATCCTTGAATTTAGCTCGCAGACAAGTCAATCTAGTGCTCATTAGCACGAGCATCTTAATTTTTTTGCTAGTATGCAATCTTTTCAAAATGTTCTCAATTGTATTATCGTTGTTTTTTTTTTTTTTTTTAATGAGATGAAATAATCCTTTTGCAGTAAAAAAAAAGTCACAATTGAAATTCAAACTCCGGAATTTCATGTCACAAGTGAACATTAAAATATAACAATTAAATAATTGAATGAAAATGACCATTAAATAACTCATTAATGTTCAAATTTACTAAATTACTAACATTCAAATTGAATGAGTAAATACAACATTCAATTGTAATATAATAACATGAGCTTAACATTCAAATTGATGAATGAGTAAATATAACATTCAAATGTAATATAATAGCAGGTGCAGTGTAATATAATAGCGTAACAATTACAATTCTAATTAAATACGCATTTAATTGAAATTAACATAACATGTGCGTGCATAACAAAATATTTTCAATGCAAGTAATAAAATAACCTTGTAGCCCAATTAACACTACAAGAAAATGCGGATTAGCGACCAAAAATATAGAGGTGATAAACAACGACCGATTGAGTGACTGAACAAATTGTCATTTGGACAAATCAGCGACGATTCACCAAATGGTTTAAATTAGAAAACTTTTTTAAAAATTCTAGTAAAGCTGAATTAGCAACCGAAGATTTATTTGACTCAGCAACCAACTTATGCTCGGTATCTAAGACTCAGGAATTTCCACTTCAATGGTTTTGGTTGTTGATTATCAACACTTTTTGATTGTTTAGCGACCGAATTGGTTTCAATTTATGTTATACTTGCTTTATATTTTAAAATAGTCATGGAAAAGGATTTCATCCCTAGAAAATTACAAAGCCCGGCCGTACCATTTTAGTGACTGACGAACAATTCAGTCACTATTTTGATATTATTACTTCCACCATTACTTCTATTTATTTAATAATATTTTTTATTTCTTATATAATAAAAATATAAATAATAATGATAATAATAATAACCATAAAAAATAATTAGCATGTAATTTTTAAAAATTTTAATTTTTTTCATTTTTTTATAAAATGACCTAACATAAAAATAAAAATGTCTTGCAACATAAATTTTTTTAAAAATATAATAAAAGCACTTTACATGTTATCATGTTAAAAGTGGTTAAAAACTATTTATATAAATAATAATATATCTATTATATTTTTTTGGTACAAAATAAACCTAAAACTATAAAAAAAAATATCTAATATATCACAAATAATAAAAAATAATAAGAATATAATACTAGAAATACAATATGATCCAATTAGGCCCAAGTATAAAACAAATGATTTACCAAAACTCAGTAAGAATCATGTGAAACTTTGATGATTGGTTTTGATTAAATAAGGCCTAAGTGTAACACTTATGATTTATCAAGGTTCAATAAGACCAAAAATAAAATGAATGATTGATCAAGGTTTAATAAAGTCCAAGTGCAAAACTAATAATTGACCAAGTCCAATAAGACTCAAAAATAAAATTAATGATTAACCTAAGACCTAATAAGGTCTAAGAGCAACACTAATGATTGATTATTGTCCAATAAGGTCCAAGTGTGACACTTATTATTAACAATTCTCAATATAAAATTAATGATTGATCAAGGTCCAAGTTTAAAACTAATGATTGATCAAGAGTCGATAAGGCTCAAATGCAGCATTGATAATTAATTAAGGCCCAACAAGGTTCTAGTGTACCCTGTTGATTGATGATGACCCAATAATACACTAGGGCCTTAATTTGCGTCCACTAGTTTGGTCGCTATTTTGGTTCCCAAACATAAAAGTGACCAAATACTTTGCAACTTAACGTTCTGTATTAGTGACTGAAATATTTCGTGGCATCTAGCCACCATATAGAAAAACGGTTGCGAACATATTAGTGACTTGGGGTTTTCCAACATAACTTGTATCCAAGTGCTTCATATTCGACTAGAGTTTGCTCCCAAAAATGTAGCCCCACACCCCTCATGTAATCCCATGAGTGATTCACTTTGATCACAGATTTGGTGGCTAAGTGAATTAGCGACCAAGTTTATACATTTAGCTTTCGGTGGCTAATTCGCAATTTTCTAGTAATGTAATTAAAATTCACTCCAATTTAACAATTGACTTATCCAATATTGAATGGCAAAAAGAATTTGAAACACATTGCAAAAAGAAATCAAAGTTGATGATCTATTATTCAAGAATTAAAAATTGAACTGGGTAAATCAATTGGGAAACTAAAAATGAAATCAATTGGGAGCAAAAATTTGAACTTCGTTATTTTCATTTAATTAATGGGGGTTTTAAGGACTAAAAATTAAATTTAAAAAAATAGGAACCTAAACCGCTCATGATCAAACTTATGTTCAAGGACTAAAAATCTTGTAAAAAAGTTAATGAACCTTGACTAGGCAAACTTTGGTTCACAAAATAAAAACTGAATTTTGGAAAAGTTAAGGAACTACAAACTTAGTTAACCCATTATTTTAATACAAGATACCCAAAGTTGGGGTTTTAATGTTGACTTGGTAGTGAAGGAAGAATGGAGGGCAGGGAGTTATGGGTTTGAATGTTTCCACTTTGGGGGGGGGGGGGGGGGGGGGGGGGGGGAGATTGCTAAATGCGCAGACACTCCATTTTCAGTTGGAGTGCATTAACAATGAACACCAAAATAGCTTGTTAACTTACTTCTAAAAAAAGGTGTAAGTTAATAATTTTTATGCGCATTTGCTAACACTTACTTTTTTTTCCTTCAGAATGAGTATGTTAACAAGTTACATCTTAAAAATAAGTGAGTATAAGTTAATAAATAATGATATCAAAATCATTCTTTTTGCAACAGTATTTATTGTGAAATTGATTATTATTTTTAACTTATGGGTTATTTTACGATTAATTATTTAAGAAAATAAGAACAATAAGCTACATGGAATAATTGATTTTTGCATGTTGGTATGGATTTGATCGGGGTTGGAATAATATTCAAATCAAATCATTGTGGTGATTTTTGTTTATATATGAGAGTTGCTATTAATTTAGTAGGAGAGTAGGTAGAAGTGTTCAATTGGATAAATAAAAAAATTCAAAAAATAAAGTATTTGACAGAAAACACTCCACATCATTCGTATTGCTTCGTCAAAGTTAGGTATATTGTTTAATTGGGTAAATAAAAAGTTGAAGAAAATTCCAAAAATACAAGATTCGGCATAAAACACAACAAGTCATTCGTATTTTACTTCGTCAATTTATTATAATAAAAGAAAGGATGGCTTATTGTTCATCAAAAGCAATAAAATACTTCACAAATTGGAACCAATATATATTAGTTGTAAATTGTTTGTAATTGGATTTCCTATCTCTTAAATAATATAAGAAAGTGAAAGTTTAACTAACTTGAATATCTATCTCTTGTTTTCCAGTAGCCATGTTTGAAAATAACATTTCTCTTTCCGTGAGTTGTGGCAAGCAAAATTTGGATCATCGTTTTTCTTTCAAACAAATAAGCATTATTTTTATCATGGTGTTTTTGTATGAGATTACAGGTAACTTCTAGTAGAAGTAATTATATTTTAGCTAACTGAGGTTATTTTAGACGATAAAACTTTTCTTGAGTAATTTGTGATAGAATGATATTGTATAATCTTTTTACACTATTTAATTTTTTTACACTATTTTTTTTTTTACACTATTAATATATAGACTAAATAATTTTATAGTTAACTATTAAAATTTAATTGTATACCCGACTTTAAAACAATCAAGAACTGTACAATAAAAGGTACCAAAAGATTGTTGTCGTGTATTTAATGCTAATTTATGAAGTTTTTCATTTTTTTTTTAACTCAGAATGTTATTTACCCTAGAGTCAATAGTTAATGTAACCACCTCTTCTATTACGTATTTAATTTATTTGCAGCGGAATTTTTTCGAAAAAATAGAAAAAACGAAAAGTTCCAAAAGAGTCTTTGTTAATAAAAAACGAGTTTAGGAATAAGAGTTCATCTGAAAGTTCCACAATAATCAAATGAGTTTGTAAATGATACGAAAGATTATAATTTTTCCAAAACAGCTCTGA
>PYAF01001684.1:275634-291179 GCA_007407185.1 Glycine tomentella | reverse complement strand
ATGTGATCTTTTGGGCCATTTTTATTTACGGAAGCTTTGGCCAGTCACGGAATCTACGAAATCTTGCACAAAAATGTCACTCAACTATAGCTTGAATTTAGTTCAATTGCCATTTAGAAACTACTTTTGAATTTCTAATAATCCTAAAATATTTCTATAAATCCATATACAATAAATAGAAATATTGGGGTGTTACAGTTAATCCATTTTTATGTACCACAACAAATTAAGAATGTATTTCATACGACGATTTTTGTAAATTTTCTAATATAATTTTAAGTGGAAAATATTATGTTTATTAAAAATTAAAAAAAAAATCTGACATGTTGTTCTAACATATATACTATCCAATAAAATATTTTGACGCAAAGGAATGAGAATCCAAAATTTTCGTAAAAGGTGAGAAAATTGCTAAACATATATACCTATGTAAAATCTATTTGACATTTTCATAAATCTTTCTTTTTTGACATAACATTTTTACGAATCTTTTTAACATACCAAAGATAGTTATAATACTATTTTTTATTCATAAAAAATGTATTAGGAATTTAAAATAACTAACGTAAAAATCCAAAGGATTGACAAGCAGTTATATAATATTCAACTATATTTACATGAATAAAAATATTTATTTAACAAGAGAATTCATATTTAATTCTTATTATATTTAAAATTTTATAGGTTATTAATGTACCACAGGAGGAATTAATTTGACATATGGATTGAGAGTCACCTATAACCTATGAACCAAGAAATAGACACAACAACCAACAAATCTTCCTCAATTAATTGATTTTTTATTAAATAAAGAGGAATATAATTTTTAAAAAATTCAATGTTTACAAATGAAAAATGTTCTCCATATCGAATACTCCTAACTCCTAAGTCCCAATACATCTATGGTATGAGGTTGACGAGAAAAAGTGGCATCAATTACAAATATTTTAATGGTAAATGTAAATACATATAAAAAAATACATCTAAAAAATATTTGTAGATTTAATTTTTCAAACTATAATAAATATAAAAATAAAATTACTTAAAATATTAAAATTCATAAAAAAATTGATTTTTTTTCAAATGTATGCATAGTTTTATAAAAATTTAATAATAATTTGTGCTAGTCTAGTTTTAACAAACAAAAGTAAGAATTAAAAAAATATTTACATTTAAATGTTTCGAAAAAGTTTGAGTAATATAATTAAGCTATTTGATCAATTAAAAATATAATTCCTAAATTTAGTTATACAAATATAATAATTGATTTTATATTACACAAAATGAGAAGAAAAAAACTTTTAAAAATATACATCGTATGTTATTAAGGGATTCTTAATGTAATTTTTATGCAAAAATTAAAATACCTCCGAAGTGACCCTCGATGGCTTTGCACTTTGCAGTATTACCACAGTAGCGTGGAAGATTCGATGACTGACAACTATGCTGTCATTGTTGTGTGATGTGATAGTCACCGTTTGAAATGTTTAGGATAAATGTTTTTTTTACTCAAAAAAATTAAACAAGATCATAAAAATTTATAATATTCATGTATTATTTTTATTGGAATAGATGATTTGATAATTTAATTATTCAAGTGAATTATTTATATAAATAATTATGATTTGATTTGTTTTTATTAATTAAAGAATCATTTTTAATTACAAATTTAATGTAATTTAAGTTAAGTATTTATTTTAACAATTTTAAAATTAAAATATATTTTTGTATAAAATTTTTAAATTTATGTAATATTATATAATTTATAAATTTAAAATAAATAAGTTATTTAAATAATCATTCATCATAAATAACGCAGTGTACTGATTCTCTTGATTGTTAAAGTTACATTATAAATAACACAGTGTACTATTCTCTTGATTGTTAAAGTTTGCTTTTTATCAGTCAGTTACATTCATCATTTGATTCATTTCCACCTTTTGTTAGTAATCTGATTTTTCATGCATACATAATCGATTTTGAGTTTTGTGTTTCCCTAAATTTTAGGGGATTGTTTTTTTCTTTGCCTGATTTATTTATTGCGAACGTCATCAATATAGACGTGTAAACTGATTACAATAATAAATAGAATTGATTATAAATTTGATTCTTAAATTATTTAAAATATTTAATTTAATTTTCAAGTTTTAAGAAATTTAATTTGGTCCTTAATTATTTTAATTATTTCTGTCCGGTTATACTGATACGATTGTGAATTCTAACCATATTTATTTACGTTTGTAAAGACCTTCAACTAAAAAATAATCATTTTAGGTTATTATCTTTCATGTCTTTGTCCATTTTATTAATATTCTTTTATATTCAGTCTTTACATTATTTTATTTATATTTCTGTTAAGAATCATACCGAATCAAGTATTTTCGGCAGTACGTTGAAAATCATAAAATATTTTTTAACAACAAATAATTTTTAATATTACCCTAAGCATAAAACATAATTTTCCTAAATTTTATGTTATTATTACTATTTTCCAATTATAGTCCAAAAAAATCAAATCTCGATATTATTTTTTGAATTGAGACTCTCAAAATGTCCATGTATCTATCGATACTTTCAAAGTTTCAATTAACATTACAAGATAATATTAAGAAGAAAATAAAACATTACAAGATAATTAATAGTAATAGTAATTATTATATAATAATATAGGAGTAAATAAGGCGTGTTACAGTTTGCACCGCTGAGGTTTTTTCTTTTTCTTATTTTAATTCAGCTTAAAAATATTTTTAATCATTATAATTCAAGTATTTTAATTTTTAGTACATGAAACATATGCCAACAACTAACGTGTTGAGGTGGCACCACTGTAGTAAAAACCGGTCTCATTCGGACGGTCGGATCGGTTGGATTGGGAACTGGTTTTCCGATACTATATCGGGGTCAAGTTGGAAATTGGACCGGTCATGCATTTGGCCCAATTTTACCCGATGAAACCCAGTCGATTTTATGCGATCCGGCTGATTTTTGAAACCCAGACCAGGTTTTGACAGAAAAAAAGAGTTTCGTTTGAGAGCGTAAATGCCTCCTTCACGATCTTGCTTCTAGGAGCGACGACGAACTGACTGAGCGAGGTCGTCGAACTGACGGAGAAAGTCGACGAGTTTGGACATTGTTACGGCTTCGAGGAGCACTTCGGAGTTGTCGCTATTGGCGGTGCGATGCAGCTCCGAATCTGCCAGAGCGTGCGTGCTCCGTGCTCACTCTCTATGTGGTGTGCTCCTAATTATGTGCTCAGGTTGCGTTTTTCAATCTTCGCTCGGCGACGCTGCGTTCTCCAGCGATTTCAACTTAGGAATGGAAGAGAGAAAGAAAGCGAGAAAGAGTTTTGTTTTTTGTTTTTAATACTGAGAGGGTCATATCGTCATAGTGCTATGCTATCACCTTTTTTTAATCCTTTGAAGGGCGCACATTGTGGCGTTTATGATGTGGTAGGTGGTTTTGGATGAGAAGCCGCAAGAGAAGAATATATACACTGGGTATTAGGGTTTTGTTTATTTGGGTCTAATCTGGTTAGATCCATGATGTTGCTCTCTATACCCCTTTTATTACTTTCTGCAGTTTCTATTTTACATTTTGAAATGGGTTTTTGGCTAATTTTGTTTATTAAAAAATGGACTTGTGTTTTAATTTATGTAGTTACTATTTAAACTCCTTTTTATTAATAATACACTTTACTTATATTATCAATTTTAATACTTCAATTGCTATTTTGAATTTTTCAATATGGAATTATAGATGAATTTTTTTAATCAAATAAAGTTAGTTATATATGAATATATAATATAATTTTGAATTTTTTAATATAGATCGGATCAAATCGGGTCAATTACCAACCCACTGGTTAATTTACTGATCTAGTGACTCACTACCTCGATCGGGTCAATGACCGGATCGAATTTTATAACATTGAATGAGACTATGTTTATCATGTAACTATTTAACAATTTTTCTAACCATAAGAAATAAAAAATCTCAAAAAATATTTCAAAGACTAAAATGATCAAAATAATTTTGTGAAAATTAAAAGAAAAAAATATTCAAATTAAAAAAATATAATAAACTTTATAACACACTTACTGATGAACTGTAATTCTTCCTAAGGTGTAAGTTAAATCTTTATAACTCTAGCTATAAATATTTAACTTACACCTTTGCATATTTAGCTAATTACCTTGGAGCCAATGGTATAAAGGGAGGTGCAGTCCATATCCCAAAGATAGTTGATCAATCTTCTTTCATTCTCTGGCTTGATCTTTTAATCAGTTTGAAAAGAAAAATTTTTCATTGATATGGAGCTACTTATCATATTTAATTTAAAGGTGGAGCGCAATATATGATTTTTTATGAAAATATTAGTTTATTAATTTTGTTAGAAATAAAATTTAAGTAATTTTAACTTATGATATTTCCCTTTTTTTTTAATTTTTTTAATCATTATATTAACTTTATATCGCTTAAAGCGAGACATGAAATAATGAGAGTCAACTTTGTACTTGTATTTACTAAGGAGTAGAACAAAATTGATGGCTGATTAAAAAGTTTTAGTAAGGATTGGATGAAGGAGGTGGTGATTCATAATTAATTCATCAATTTTAGAGGTGGTGGCAAAGACAACTTTGTTATTGAGTACAACGAGGAACGAGGGGCTAATTCAACTATTGAAGAAGATCTAGTCCTTCTTTTTGATGTAGTAAAATACAATCAATTGAATCTTTATCAATTATAAAAACTAAATATGGAGCAGTAAAATTGCCAACCATTGAGAAGACGTGGTTATTTCATCTCTTGAATGATTTTTATGGAATTTTTAATTTATTAAAGATGTTATAATAGTTGATTAAAAATTACAAAAAAAATTACAAAAAAATTCATATAATTATTTTGTCAATTTCTTTGATGATTTAACAAATCATTGGATTGGATTGTGATGTTGTCATCAATTAAGTTTATTATTTGATAATAATAACTAAAATTGTTATAAGAAACAAAAAGCAATTGAGGATAAAAAATAAAAAATTATTTGAAGACTAAAAGTGAAATTTGTACTAATTTTTTAGAAGAAAAAAAATAATTAATCCTTTAAAATTTAATGGTATCACTTAGTAAACGAACAAAGTTTAAGAAAAGCTTTGCACGGTGGACACAATTTTTTTTTTAAAAATTGTCCGAATAAAAAAAAGGTCGAGAATAGATTTTTTTTTTTTCTTTCTGTTTTTGATCTACCAAATTAAACACGAGCAGTGCCAGAAAGCATCGTTGCCAGGATTTACTTGAATCATGGGCTTTGGTTTTAAACTGGGCTCAACAAACCAAAGGCCCAATCTGTTCAAACTTTCAAAACTCACCTTTTCTTCCGCGTCTTCTCTTCGAACTCAATTCACAAATTTGCAAGTTTGGGTGAACATCGAGACCGTTGAGTTGAGTTTGATTCGCTTCGCATTCAATTATTCATTCACAGGTTTTCATCTTCCGAAACCTAAAATGCCGAAGCGTGGTAGAACCAAGAAAACCGCGAAAGCAACCGAATCAGTAACCGAACCTCAACCTCAAACGCAGGCACCACAATTCATCGACCTCGAAATCCAAGGTTCACATCCACACTTCATTTTTTTTTTTTTTCGTTTCCCCTTTTTACGAGTGTGTTATTTTTCAGTTCAATTTTCTTTTTTATTTTTATCAGAAAATGTTAACTATTAGTATGTTATGTTAGCGGGGGATTCGAATCTACGGCCTTTTTTATGGCTCTAACCACCAAACCAATCTTATATTCTCCATTTTGAGTTCAATTGAACTTCGGTGCAGCGATGCAGCGACAAATCGGCGCTATCAGGGTGGTTCGTGACGTCGAGATCGAACACCTGCTCACGGAGCTGCGGTTCCTGCGCTCGCGGTTCGGCGGCGAGGAGCTCCGGAAGCCCGTGCTGCAGGTTTTCGAAGAAACCCTACCGAATCTCGCCGTCATCGTGAACGGCGAGCGCAACAAGAATCTGGAAGTGAAATGGAGAGAGACGGAAGGGTGTAACGATGGTGTGGATTTGCACGCTTCTTTGCTCCAGAGACTGTCCATCGCTTCCATCCCTCGCTTCCCTGGGTTTGAATATTCCACCAATGAAGGTACTTTTTGTTTTGTGAGTGAGCAATTGCAAAATGTGAAGTGTGTTTGTTTATAATTGACAATTGACAATAGCGGCTTCTTTGGTGGCAGGGAGAATGAACTTTATTGGTGCTGATGACCTGCATTTCAAGGACATTGTATGTTTGTTCTCTTTTCAGTTTTGACTAGTTATTAGTTATATCTTAGTTATTCATATACACCTAGGGTCCTTTGAATGATGAGGCACAGCTGAAAATGTTACGCGGGAGATCAATGTGATATTACTAATTCAAAGACCTCACTGACTAGTTAACTAACGTACCTCATGCCAGAAGGCTTCTAACTATGTGAATGTATGAGGGAGGGTCATTGTGTGTAACTTAATTCTTGAATATGCGAAGAGACTGTTTTTGGATTTGAATTTATGCCCAATTGGTCATCAAGGCATAACTTTACCATTGCGCCAAGCTCATCCTCAATTCAAAGGCATAAAATGAACTTCTTGAGACTGTTTTTGGAATAGAATTTATGCCCAATTGGTCATCAAGGCATAACTTTACCATTGCGCCAAGCTCATCCTCAATTCAAAGGCATAAAATGAACTTCTTCAATGTTAGCATTATTAGCCTTTAGTCGTAGTATATGATAAAAAAAACAGGGTGTAACTGCACAAGGGTTGCAATAGCGTTGCAAAGAGGTTTTTTTTATTCAAACCTATGACCAATTGGTCACCAATGTGCAACTTTACCATTATTAGCCTTTATAGTCATTGTAGTATGCGATAACAAACAGGGTGTAACTGAACAAGGGTTGCAATAATGCTGCTTTTGTTTATCCATTCTTATTTATAATGTGATTTGTAGTATTTGTCAATTTAAATGGAGCTTTTCTTTTGGTTCTATTTACAATTAAAATGTCTGATATTTATAGGCTTTGGAGGAACCATCTGACACTCAGACTCTAGCAGTACAAGAAGGTCTTCAGACTCCCGGTGTTCGTATCTTATCCCTACTATTTATTTATTTGTTTGTTTGTTTTATAAACTCTGGTTTATGTTGCTAAGAAACAAGTGTATCTAGATGATTTTAAGTTTTAATCCCTAAGTTAACAGCTGAATTAGATCTAGATTACTTTGAGTTGGCTTTTCCACACATTCACTAAATTAGCAACTGAGACTGTTAGATGAAGATCGGTAGACTTAGATTTTATCTCAGTAAATCAAAATGAAAACATGTACTCGAGATTTGAGTTGTCTGATCTTCATTCAACACTTTTAATGCTCAGATTGTGTGAATGTGTAGAGTAGCCAACTGCACCATATTAGTTCCGTATTTAATTTGGCTCTTTAAGCATTTTGCAGGTGACTAGTCAGAGATTGTCAGTTGGGATGACACCCAAAACACTTAGGCTGCCCAAACCTGGCGAGATGCTTCTCTCTGTGCATGGATCACCTCTAGGTGTTTACAAGGATAATAACATGGAAGCCATACATGGTATGAAAAATGGTTGAAGTGAAAGTTGAAACTATCTTTCTGTATTATTTTCATGGTATCTATGGGTTTCCATATTTGCATAAAAACTGGTGGTTAAGTGGTAGCTCCTTTTTTTCCAGCAAATGCTTACTGCCCTGAAACTCCAAAGTGGTCACCTTAATGCTTCCCCTCATTAAGTATGCATTTCTTTTATCAAAGCCTTACTTAGTTCTGATATCTATTCTGATATGCAGAGTCAGAGGAGGGTTGAATGCCATCTAAATCCACTGTCCTCCAAGAAGCTCTAGAAATCTTAATGTGCACTGAGCAATACCATTTGTCATCACTCCAGATGAGGGTTACTTGAAAATTAATGGCCCCTTGTTATTCTTCATTTTTCACTTACCATTGAAGACTTCCAGATTTTCCCATGACAGCCAATTAGATGATATTGGCCTTCATACTTCTGCAAAATTTTGGAATGGATGATGCTGGAAGAGTCCTACAGATTTGTGGGACTACTGTAGTATTTTGTATATTTTTTCTAATTGTATGGTTAATTTGCATTACGAGAATGATAAGGTTGTAAAAACTCTTTTGCACTGTAATTTTATAATCAAGCAATAAGATTTATTGAGATTATCCTTTTACCAGCAAAAAAACATTCATGAGATTCTATTTGGCTTGATGAGTTTTCCAAAATGATTTCAACCTTTTAATGATTTTTCATAGTTGTCAAGAGTGGATAAAAGAAAAACTAGAACTTGAACCCCAATGTGAATGACAACCTCTTTAATACATACTTCGTTGAGTGATTGCATTAGCAGACTATGAGTGTAATAGCTGGCCTTTGTGGTTTTTATTATGTTTTCTCTTTTAATTTGCTACTAATTGTACCAAATACTATGAGTGATTGCATTAGCAGACTTCCAGTTTTGCCCAGGACAGCCAATATATTTTTATTTTATCGTTGTAGATTATTCAACCATTGTTGTACCAAATACCATCATAGGTATGATTGCATTAGCAGACTTCCACTTTTGGCCATGATCAGTTCATTGAGCATGGACTAGATTTCCACGCGTGCAACACAAAAATTACAAGTTCATTGATCAATTTAAATTGAATGTTACATGAACCACTATTTATTTTAAACACCTTACTAACACCAAACATAACAATACCTCAACACGTTCTGTGGAACAGGATGAACACTAACCTTCTGAGGTAAAACAGCAAATGTTATCGTGCTTGACCAACTTGGAGCTCAAAATTCAACCTTTTAGTTTTGTAATCTATGCTGTTACTATGAAACAGGCGTACATAAAGTGCCTTTAGATAAGATTATATTGTTTAACAATTTACAGTTTTTGTTTAAGTTTTAGCTTAATTTTGAACTATTTAAAAATAATAGAGGAAAATATGAAGAAATTATTTAAATTGAGAACCACAAACTTTTCATCGTGAATTCAAAACATGAAGAAAAAAAAAAAAACCAATGGCTTAATTCACACCTATAAAAACAACGAAAACAAAAGCTACAACAATGAAAATATATTAGTTTGAATAACCTATTTGCAAATTTCTTTGTTAGTCTAATGGTTGATGAACAGAAAGAAAAACTAAAATTCACAACAATACGATAAACATATGTAGGAATCATTACTAAAAATTAAAACAATGGTGCAGTGCAGAATATCGACATAAGTATATGATAATAGTCCAAGATAAGAGAGAATAAAAACATTTCCACATATTTTAAGTACAACATACAAAGGTCTGAAAAAATAAACACATGAAATCTAGAAGTTATCATCAATAGCATAATCAAAATGCTGTTCAGCATGCACAATCAGGTGGGTAAGCAACTCAAGAAGAGGATGAGCATTCTGATATGGTTGGAGCTGCATGTCGATTCTTAGGCATACCACAGTGGTTTGTCTTTCTCGACCAATGATACTGAATTTCATCTGATGTATCACTTATTTCAACAATTCACTTTGCTGCCATCTAACAAATAAAAACTAATCCTTAACATGTATAAAATTGATTCATAAGTATGCCAACAATATTTTAATACCTTTCCTCATTATGAATAGATTTAAACTCCTGACAGTATATGTAAGGATCATGACAAATTTTCGTGACCTCGAACAAATGATCTTCATTATTATAATATCTCCTTGTGTATTTATTAGACAATAAAAATAGAACTATCAAAACGGACAGTCATCCTTTCAGGCCAAATGTGAAAAATGGGATGGTCGGGTCCTATTCCATATGGCTACACATTTTGTGATTTGGCCTAGTCCATTGGTCTCTTTAGCCAACTCAAATTGGCTTTTTATTTTTTTTTCTTCTAAATTATATAAATTTTCAAAAAATTAAAACAATATCAGGTTAAATAGGTCCTATTGAATTCAGGTCTATAATTCTTGAGCTGGTTTAACTCATTGGGCCCAATGAGCCAACCTAGATTGGTTTGTTTCTATTTTGGCCATATTTTCATTGGCTCAGACCATCCAAACTATCAAATGAGTCAGCAAGTCCGACTAGATTCATTTTGACAACTCTAAATAAAAATAACTCCTTATCAACTAGCATATATATATATATATATATATATATATATATCTATATATATATATATATATATATAGTATAACTCCTTTAAGAACATTATCTTCTTGAGAATATTAGAACAATTAATAACAACCATCAAATCAAGATAAAAAATAATAAATGGTTGAGATTAAAATATTTAAAATTAAAATCTAATGTATCATCAAATTTCTAAAAGATTACCCAAACAATAAACAAATCTATAAAAATCTATAAACGATTGAGATTAAATATTCAAAGTTTAAATTAAAATCTAATATAACATTTAAATCTCTAAAAGATTAATCAAACAAATCATGTCCTAAAAATGTCAATTATCATTAACTCACCACCATCAATGCACCACCTCCGCCAACATGACCGTCGTCACCGTCATTGCCATTACTTTTATTGTTGTCGCTGTCGTCACCACAATAGTCAAGGTTGTAGCAGTAGCAACGACGATTACGATCATGGTGGCGGCGGTGGTGGCAGGGCCGTTCCTGAAAATTCTTTGGCCTGGGGCAAAGTGGAAAAAATGGGTCCCTAACACAAATTTTTTGAAATACAAATAATATTAAAAGATATAAAAATTCGTTACATCCCAAATAATTTTCAAAACTGTATATTAAATATCGATTTCAATTGGGAAGAGGAACAGTCGAAAAGGAAAAAGGAAAGAGGAAAGAGGAAAGAGAGAGGAAACAGAAAGAGGAAAGAAAGAGAGGAACATAGGTTTTTTTTTAATTAAGCTAACAAAAAAAATTTTGGGCCCTGGGCGGGCGCCCCATCTGCCTTGGCCCAGGGTCGGCCCTGGGTGGTGGTAGTTGATGGCAATAGTAGTGACGACGAAAATCATGATGGTGGCAACGATGAAGGTCATGGTGGTAGAGGTGGTGGTGATTGATGATGATGATGATGATGACGACAACGATTACGGTGGTGACTGCTGCAGTGGTGGTCATGATGGTGACAACGACAATCATGATGGTGATAGATTAATTGAGATATTTTAAGGAGTAATAATTAAGATCTTGATTTGTTTATTGTTTGGTTAATCTTTTAGAGATTTGATGATATATTAAAGGGGCTGTATTGGATTAGGATTTCAAAGGATTTTAAAAGACTTTTGTTTTTTTTTTTTTTTTACAAAAAAGTCTTATGATATTCAATAAGGAATTTTAAATAGTATAGATAAGTCTTATGATATTCAATTATTCTTTTTTATAACTTATAAAAAGTCTTTTGGTATTAAAAAATATACAAATTTCATGAATTATTTTTTTAAAAAGGATTTTGATGGATTTCGTAAGACTTTTTAATATAAAACATTTATTGAACAATCTCACTCAAATCCTTGAGATTTTGTTAGACTTTTTTCTTTTTTTTTTCTATTAGTTACCAGACTTTCTTTTCTATCATCACACATACCCTCTTATCTCTTTAATATTCTTCAATATGTGTGTACCATATATATTTCACCTATTCTTTGGAAATAAAAAATATCAAATATGCTCCCCTGTTTTTTTTTCCTTTGTTTTCTAAATTAAATTAATGTTTGTCTTATGTGCTAAAACTAACCATACTTTCCTTATACTGACTACGCTCATCACCTGTTCAACACAATATTTTCGTGATTATCATCCTTGATGTCGTCATCAACAAACTCAGTAATCCTCTTACTAATTTTCCACCCTCACTACTCCCTTCTAGTATATGCTTATTATTGCATCTCATTTAAACATGTCATTATATTTATCATGAAATAATTGTAGTAATTAAAAAATTAAAAAAACTTATAATTTAAATCTATTGTTCAAATCCAAAAGTGAGAATGAGAAGATGTTATTGCAAGAAAGGTTAGTATAAGAGGATAAAAAACTAGAATTAATATAGCTATTAAAAGATTTAAAAAAATATATTGGTTTTACTTTTCTTTTTTTTATTCAAACCTCATCATTTCTTATTATTATTTCCACTAACTCTTTTAATTTTGAGTGTGTTTTTAAAATTCACAAATCCTTTTTCAAATCTTATAAATCTATAAAGTCATTTCATATTCTTTAAATTCTTATGATATAAATCAATTAAAATCCAAACTATAACAAAAGTCTTGTAAAGAAATTTGATATGTCATAATATTCCTATATAATCTTTAAAATCCATAAGACTTTTTTATGCTAAAATAGTCTTTTAAAATCCTAATCCAATACACTCCCCTAAGTTTTAATTTAAGCTTTTAAGTTCAATCGTTTATTATTTTAATCTTGATCCGATGTTGTTATTACTTATTATAATATTCTCACATAAAACAGACATTGTTTTTATAGAATCATATATATATATATATATATATATATATATATATATATATAAGAATACTCTTAAGTTTTTGAATTTTAAAAAAATGAAAAATACTTTTACACATAATAGTTTCCTCCATTGTATGATGTAATTTTATTGATGAGAGCAACAAAATCCTATTGGTCATATTCTTAGCCTACTATACCTTCACTTTATAATATACAATTGTATTAATTCTAATAACAATTACATAAGGAGTTAGTTGACACTAAGAAGAGGAAAATAGAGAAATATGACCAAGATCAGTAACATGATATGATATATAGAGATAAAGATAAATTATATAAATAGAGATGTTCACGGGTATGGATAAACCGCAAATTTGAATTGACTCAAACTGATCCGAATAGTTTGAGTTAGGTCATTTATGTATTTGGGTCAAAATCGAATCAAACCGATCAAAACCGTTCATATATGGGTTGAATTACGAGTTTAGATTTATGATCTGATTAAAACCGAATCGAACCAATCAAAATTTTTATTGTTTGGCTTTAAATATACTGTTAATATTGAGACTCCAAGTATTGGAACTACTAGTGTTGGGACTTCTTAATGTAGTACTTTCAGGTACATTGTTATTTGTTTTACCTTTTTTTTTCATATTTATTTTTCTGTCATGTTTATAATATTAATGGATCATATTTTGTTCATTTGTTTTAGCAAATCTGGTTGCGACAAATCTAGTTGTAGCAAATATGGTTGCAACAAATCTAGTTGTAGCAAATATGGTTGCAGCAAAACTTATTGCAAGAAATTAGTTTGTAGGAAATAGTTGTGATTTAGACTATTATAATAAATCTTGTTGAAGAATATTTTGCTTTAAATTGTATTAGTCTATTGTAGAATGTTGATGGTAGTATTAAATAAATCAATTTTACTACTTTCAGACATTTGATAATATTGTGTTGATTGTATTGGATATTTGAATGAATCATGATATAAAATAATAGTTCTAAGAAAAAAAGATCAAATTTAAATGAATAACCCGTTGGTCCGAACCGAACCAAATCATTCATGAATGAATTGGGTTGACTTTCAAAAAATCATTATGAAAACAAAGTCGAACCAAATATATCAAATTTGATTGGGTTGAGTTTTGAATTTGACTAAAACTAATCTGAACTGGTCCACAAACATCACTAATTATAAATATTAATGGAGTTTTTTTGACGTTGAGACGTCTATCCAAAAATTATTTTATTCATCTAGTTTATTTCTTCTTTTCTCATATAATATTATTCAAGTAATATATTTCTTCTTTTCTCTAAAAGGGTAAAATATATAAATGGTCCCTTATTTTATTTTTTGGTTTTAAATTGTTCCCCTAACTTTTAAAAGTTTTAAAATGATCTCCTTATTTATTTAATTTATGACAAGTTAGTCCTTTCAAAAAATTAATTATTTTTCATTTTTGAACATAATTTTGAACATTTTTTGTTATTGATTAAAGATGTGAAATTTATCTCATTAGATTCATTTACATGAAAATAATAATAATCAACTAATGTTCAAACCAAAAAGAGATATAAACAAGGTAAAAAATGCATGAAAAATGAGTTTCATGATCAACTGAAAACCTAAAAATCTAATGTCATATTCTTTTTTATTATTCATGAGACTCATTTTTCATGCTATTTTTACTACATTTATGAATCTTTTTGTTTTGAACATTAGTTGATTCCTATACTTTACATGTAGGTGAATATAATGAAACAAGTTTTACATCTTGAATCCATCAAAAAAAGATTCAAAATTATGTTACAAAATAGTAAATGATCAACTTTTTAAACCGACTAACTTGTCATGTATTAAATAAGTAAGAAGGTCATTTTAGAACTTTTAAAACTTACATGACCAATTTAGAAAAAGAAAGACAAGAGATTATTCCTATATTTTAGCTTATTTATATAAATATTATTTATTCTGTTTAAAAAATATTAGATATATATAATATAATATATTCTTTTATATTTTATGCATGTCAAAATTTAATTATTTTTATTAAATTATTTTTTAAACCCGCCTCGAACCAACTTGTTGGCTCTGCCTTGGATAGACGTGATATGATATTTTATTAAATAGTTTCAAGAAATTCTTAATTATGTATTTTAATTTTGTTGTGTCCTTAAAGATCTGTGGTTCAACATTGCAAATCTTCAATGTATTTCAATTCAGGTTACTCCTCTTTATATGGATTTATTTTTAATAGGTAGAAATGAAAGAAAATATTAGGTATTTATAACAATTCTTGCATCAAATTCCTTCAACTGAATTAGATTTTTTGGTGAAAAATAATTTTTATTTATCAAAAGTTTTTTCCCCAAAACAGTGATTAGAGTGGAACTGAACTTAAAAGCTAAGTTATATTTTAAGTTTTATAGATAAAAAAAAATGTCATTAGTTAGAAGATAGACTCCAATAAAAATAACTAATTAGGTTTGGAGGTTTCCCAATAGAAAAAAACTGTAATGTTGATAAGATAAAAATAAAGTTCTTCCACAAAATTTTTAACTAATACAATTATTCCTTAAAATTTTATTACTCACTGATTGTAGCCTAATGTTCTGTATTATCAACCAGATACTTGTTATATAGGCGTGGCAATTATTTTTATTTATACATTTTTTGCTGCACCGTAAAATCTTACATTTTGTTGGTGATAATTTTAAAATTGTAATAATTTTGAAAATCTTAGACATTTTTTAATATTTTTATATAATAATAATAATAGAAAACTAATTAAATATACCAAATCCACATTCATGTTTAAGCTTTTAAACTGAGTTAAAGAGAAATGTGAAGAAGGCAAGAGAAAATTCAAACTTCTATCTTTAATGTGTTTATTTTTGAAGAGAGAAATAATATTGGAGATAAATTTTATATTTTTTTATGGCATCCAAACATTTTACACTTTATTCTAATTAAAAAATTATCTTCTATTTTTGTCATATCTATTTCATTATCTAAATCAAACCCTAAAATATGTATCCCTT
>PYAF01001684.1:265511-275534 GCA_007407185.1 Glycine tomentella | reverse complement strand
AAAATATTAAGTGGAAAAAAGCTTTAAACTAATAATATAAAATAATTTACATCATGATTCAATTATAAACTATCAGTATGATAAATTTGACTTCATTCGCTAATAACTACATTAAAATATATCAACTATTACCAAATGATTATTAAATTAAGTTATTAATTAAATGATTACACTTATGGAAAATTATAAGTATATTAATTAAATTAATTTTTCATTAAAATACTTATTCATTATCAATAAATTGTTAATTGAGTGATACTGGACTCGTTCTACGAAGTAAGATTTTAAATTTGAGTCTTTTAGATGAAAAAATATAATCAAAAGAGAATTCCATTAAAAAAAAATCAATTAGGCTCTTCAACAAAAATTAAATATCAACAAAACCTATACATAATTGTATCAATAAAAAAATAATTATTAATTATATTTCATTAGGTGAGAAATAGTATAAAAATCAGATTAATTAAACAAATAATTAATATTATTGTTTTGAAACGAGAGCAAATGAAGCGAAACTCCTCTACAAGTGGAATTTTTGTCTTGACTCTTGAGTGTAAGAATTCCTGGTGAGTCCTGACTACTAGTACTACGTTAAGTCAGCAAAGAAGAAGAAAAAAAAAATAAATCAAAACTTGAAATGCAATAACGCGTGTCTTCCCACACAGCAATGTTTATTCTCTGAAATAGCGCTATAAAATCAATAAATCATACGAATGAAAATCGAAAATCTTTTTCACCACCGATTCAGCCAACTTCAACGTAACAGAACCCTCGCAAGTCGCATCAATGGTAAGTCCTCACCCTTCTGCAATCAATTTCACTTTATTATTATTATTATTATTATTATTATTATTATTATTAATAATAATAATAATAATAATAATAATAATAATAATAATAATAATAATAATAATAATAATAATATTATGATTATTTTCAATCACAAATGTTATTCGATTAGATTGTTTCTGTTCCGATTCAGTTGGGTTTAGTTTACTATTTTCTTCATCATCATCATTATTATTATGTTGGGTCACGAAAATTTGTGTTTAAGTGAGGCAACCTTTGTATGTAGTCCATTTCTTGGGCAAGAAGTTAGCTAAACTGTAATATAGAATGAACTTAAACGGGCTCAATTTGAATTATAGACATGCACATGCTTCAATTCAAGATCACTTTTTGGTTCGTTTCTCCCCCAAGAAGGGCTACAAGAACGCTCTCATTGAAGGAATTTGGCTCATTGATAGTGCAGACCATTAATTGAAACACAAATGTGGCAATGGTGTTCCTTCATATTACTGAAAATTGCGGACAAATATAAAAATTTGTTGGCACAAGTCGATTGGTACTTGTGTCCCTTAACTAAGAATTAGGGTTCGATCTTAGCTTAGAAATAGAGTTGAGATACATTTAATTCTCAAATGGGTCGACCCAATAAGAATTAGTTAGGTGTCAATTAAGAAGATCCATATACGTTTTGGATATACCAAAAAAAAACTACTGACAAATGCAGTAGATGCGTCCATGATTATTGTCTCGACGTTACAGTAGCATAGACCCAAAAACCTTGATGTTGCAAACTATATTCTAAAATCCTTTACCCATTGATCTTTGACCAGATACTTCAACTCCATCTTAGAGGGCTGAGTGCTTTTGAAAATTTTATATGACACAGCTCGTTAATTGAAGGGAACCTAATGGAATGGTTAGACATAATGCATGCTAATATGAACTAGATTAGAGAATTAGGTTCCTTGAAAACTTCCTCTTGCACCTCCCTATTTTCAAGTCAGACCATTGGCCTCTTTTGGTCTATTTTAAGTATCCCAAAACACCCAATAGATTGCTGATATGACCAATTCAGGTTTAACATAGACTGGATTACTCATGGAGACTTTCTGGATTTGATTAAGCATTGTTGGGGGATTTCCTCAAACTGGAATGATTAGGTTCGCGATCTTCCAGGTTTTCTTCAAAAGTGAACAAAGAAGTATTTGGGAATATTTTCTACCGGAAAAGGAATTTATTTAGGAGAGTTTAGGGCATTTCAAGGAGACTAGGACGAAACTCGAAAAAATATGAAGAATTTATGCAACGGGAAGAAATTCTCTGGTACCAAAAGTCTCGATGCAAATGGTAAGCTTTTGGCAGTACTCATTCAAGGAATTTCCATGGTATCACTGCCATTAGGAGGAGCCAAAATACATATGAAGCTCTGCAAAATAAGCAAATTGGGTGACAATTACTGGAGAGTTGGAAAAAATGGTGGCAGACTTTTCTAAAAAATCTCTTTGCTAATGAATGATGCATATTTGGCTCTTTGTTTCTCAGGTTGTTTTCCTCCTCGAGAGGAAATCACAAAATAACTACTTTGAAGAGAGATCACAAATGAGGAGATTCATAGAATCGATGGAAGATTGGGGATTGGGGAGCTTTAAAGCTACAGGGAGAGATGGCCTACAAGGTATATTCTACCAGAGTCAGTGGAAAGTTGTTGAACCAGCTCTGTGTAATGTAATAATTAAATAGGTTTTCCAGAATCAAGAAAAGATGGATGAGACAACTGATACCTTAATTACCTTGATAACAAAATTGTAGCTGGTTTGCACTCTGAAAGACTTTCATCCCGTTAGTCATTGCAACGTTTCTTATAAAGTTGTTCCCAAACTATTGGCACAAAGGAGAAGGTGATGGTGAATCTAGTCAGCCCATGCCAATGTAAATTTTCTCTCAATAGAGAAAACATGGAGAATATTCTTCCATTCTTAGAGAATGAAGAAAGGAAAAAAAAGGTTGGATGGCAGTCCAAATAGATATGGAAAAGGTGTAAATGGCAGACTAAAGTGGAAATTTGTTCAGACACAGATATTGGTGGATCACTTTACAGATCTAATTTGGCATTGAATCCAACAATGAGGATGCTTTGGAATGGAGAAGCGTTGAATGCTTTCTTCTCTTTGCAAGGTATTCATTAGGGTGACTTGATTCTCCTTTACTTTTTGTGCCATTGAAAGTTATCCTACATTCCTTCTTGATTAATTTTGTGGTTGATCATGACTTTTGGAAACTTATTCAATTATCACATGAAGGTCCTAGGCTATCTTATTTCATGATTGTTGATGATCTCATCTTATTTGTGGAAGACAGTCTTGAGCACGTAGAAATTATAGAAACTTGCTTCAAGTTAGTTTCTCCAGAGCAAACAACTTAGTTAAATACCTTGGTGTTCCTCCATTCATCAACAAGTTAACAGAATGATATGGATGCATTTATTGGACGGAAATATCAGCGTAGGAAAAGTGTGAAAGATTAGGATAATTTCATATTTTATCCTCAGTTAAGATTAAGATAATTTTATATCCTATTTCCTGATGATTTGGGATTTCCCTTTGTTTAAATAAGAAAAGATTCTGCATAATCTTATCGGTTGTTCAAATTAGGATAATTTTAGATTTGTTTCTCTTTTGATAAGATAAGATTTTTTAGTTTTGAATTCAGCTCTGATTTAGAATAAGTTTTAGATAAGTCTTATCTGTTAGAATTCAGTTAGGATTTCTTATTGATAGTTGTATTTTGTAGCCTTTAAAAAGGCAGTTTACTACTAAAATGAAATCATCAGAAATTATTTCTTCAGAAAACATTGGTTGTTGGTTGAGGAGAGGACGAGTCTGCTTCTGACCATCACTATAGAGTGCAAGGTGTCTAGCATGTCCGGATTGATAGTTGTGACACGCTCGACAAGAAGGGTTGAGATAGGATCAGGGCACTTCAACATCCTTCACCACCCAATGTTGAGAGGAAGGTTGCTGACTTTATCACTAGTTCAGGAAAATGGAATTTTCATATGCTACAACATCTCCTAGGGAGCATTTGTGACAGGATCAGGGCACTTCAACATCCTTCACTACTCAATGCTGATGATCAAATAGCTTGGAAAAACTGAAATGATGGCGATTTCTCACTAGCTAGGGCCTACTTGAGGTAGCAATAGTCAACAACCTCACTGCCACTAATCATCTTGATATGGAGATGGAAAGGGCCTGGATGCATTGAAGTTGTACTGCCAAAAGTAGCTTGAGAAGTGATATTAATAGAAATTGTTCTACATATTTTTTGAGACTGCCCTATAATGCTGAAAGTCTAGACTAAATTCGCAGAATCCTACAATTGGCAAGAGAAGTTGTTGATTGAGAACCTTTGCAACACGGCTTAATAACTTAAGACAATGCCTTATGGAGTTTAACTTTTTGTGTGGTTCAGGACTGCATATGGTAGGTGAGAAACGAGTGGATATTTCAACCCAAAGCTTACTCCACCCAGTTACACACAATGGACAAAATTAAGGCATGGTCTTGTGCATAAAGGATGCTACAGGTTTACTTCAGCAAAATTGCAACCTCTTTCTGGGAAGAGTGGCTTGTCCTAGCCACATCTGCTTGCTTATCCCCACTGGTTGGTTGGATGAAACTAAATTGTGATGGGGCTATTTCAGGTGAGAAGCAAAAAGCAGCATGTGAAGGTGTTCTTGGTGACCAAATGAGCCAGATTCATCCTTGTTTACTCCGTAAATTTGGGAATATGCACTGTGTTACAAGTGGGCCTTTGGGCAATTTTATGCAATTAAAACAGCTCGGATACATGGTTTTTGTAGGAATGCAATGGAGTCAAACTCCCTTATGGGAATTCAGTTGATAGATACTGGGTGTTTAGCCATACAACCGTGCTATACACTAGTGAATCAGATTCATTATTTCATATTTTCAGCGAGCCAATAAAGTAGCAGACGCCTTAGCCAAGTTTGGTCTATCAGTGGATGACAAATGTAGGATTTTTTTATGTTATCACATTTATTTTCTTGCCACTCATGGCGGATCTGTCATATGTTATCTGTGCTTTTTAGTTTTTCTGGGCTGTTAGCTCCTTTGTATCACAAAAAATGTGCAATGTAAATTGTTGAGTATATGAAAACAAGATGTTTCTCTAGTTTGAGCAAGGCAAACTAGGAACTGACTTTGATGTTGGTGAGTACTGTACATACTTTTTTGAATTCATGACCATCTGACTTTGTTTTCTTTTTTTATTAATTTTATTTTTTAAAAAATTGTATTAGAATCTTGATACATGTAATATGTGGTTGGATGGCATAAACTTAAAAAAAGAGCTCAAGGTGTATAAATAATGAAGCTTGATTTGAATCATGAGCCTTGGCACCCAACTCATGCTTCAAATGATAAATTTTATTCTTTACTGGAAGAACTAAAATCTGTCCATGAACATATGCAGGACCGTATTAGGCTCCTTGAAGCAGTAACTTCCAGAGCCAGGCAGCGCCAGAGGTGGCCACCGGTTCACTCTCCGATCCAAATAAGAAACTCTAATGGAGAAACTGTGGTGGTGGCTGATGCTCAAGGCGAAGGAAAGGAGCACAAAGAAGTTGGGGAAAGGAAAGCTGAAAGCTCGAAAGGGCGCAAGATGAAAAGCGTGGAATTAGTAGCTGAAGCATTGGAGGAGGTGGAAGCAAAAGTGGGAGGCAAAGGAAATATGTTTGATTGCAACATATGCTTGAAGATGGCAAGAAATCCTGTGGTGACCTGCTGTGGTCACTTGTTCTGTTGGCCATGTTTTTATCACTTGCCATATGCCTATTCCGATGCAAGGGAGTGTCCTGTTTGTGATGGAGAGGTCAATGAAATTGACATTGTTCCAATTTATGACACTGGTGCCAGTGGCAATTGTGACTTGGAATCAAAGGTGGCTTGTTTGAAAGTTCCTCCTCGACCTGTTGCACCCAGAATTAAGAGTTTTGGGGAGAGGCTTAAGGAGCTAGATGGGGTTGAGACATACATTTTGTGATCACCATGTAGTAGGGAAGGAAGAAGCATGAACTTAACCTTATATTGTAGGTGATTATAGTCCATAGAACAAAGTTTAAGAAAAAACTTGCATAGTGCAGACTCTTAAAAATGGTTCAAATCAAATTAAGGTTGAGTATACAACAAATTCTTTTTTATTTTGGTCTAGAAAATTAAACTTTTAACAAAGTCACTTTTGTTGTGGTGGTGTTTGACTAGAGGTTTTAAAGCGTTATGCTCTTTATACAACCCACCATCATAGCTTCAAACTTACGGGTGCTAATGCTTCATTGACTGAAAGCTGCCCAGCAAGACAACAATTATAAGTAGAAATAATTTATTTATATAACATTTTTTATGATATATTTTTTTTCAATCTCAGCTATATTAAACGTTTTATTTTTTACTCTCTTTCTTTTTATCTCCTTTTTTTTTTTTTTTTCAATACAATCTCCCTTATAAATATAAGGGCAAAGATGGCCCCATAATAATATAGCGTAAATCAGTTGGATCCATTTTTTCGACACAAGGAAAAAATAAAAATAAGGCTTAAATATATTTTAGATTTCTGTAAATTAGTGTTTTCTCATTTTCATCCTTATAAATTATTTTTTTTTGTTTTAATCCGTATAAAATGTATTTATTTTATTTTTTTTGTTTCAGATAATGCTTTGAACAGTAAAAAAAATATTTTGAACAATGAAAACATCATCTAAAACACTTTAAGAATAAAAAATAAAGTAAATACATTTTTCAAGAATTAAAACGAAATAATTGTTTTTGCAAAAGACAAATAAAGAAACTAAATTACAGAAAACAAAAATGTAATTAACCTAAAAATAATTATGTTGTTGAGAACTTTAATTGTGAGACAAACCTCAACATATTTTGACTTAAAAGCACATTTTCTCTTCGACCACAGGTGCATGCATACCAGATTATCTTGCTTTATGATATACCAGATTAACTTGCTTTATGATTAGACCATCTACCTTCACTTCCATATCCTAATCTAAAGAAAAAGTCTTCATAATTTATGAAGGACAAATTGGTAAATTCGCTCAATGCTGATAATCTCCCCTAAATTACTTAAACAACCCGCTAGCATGCTAGGAATTCCCACTAAGACACAAGGTCATCAATATTTTTACCAAGTATACTCGAATTCCAATCTATTAAATCTCCTTCAAAGGCTTTTAAGTTCAACTATAACCTCCTATTAGCCAAGCCTAAAAACATTCCAAATATAAGAGAGACAGAAAACTATACTCTTCAAATTCCATTGTCTCTTTGAGGTTTGAACTATTCCATGGCCTCAAGAATTGATGCTCCTTCAATTCAAAAGTCCCGAACCCACACAAAACGTGCGTGCTTGTGCTCTCCCACCACACACCCTGGCTCCTTCAGGTGTAGCTTTCACAAGAAGCCCCTCAGAACTGTGCCTAGGAACCCCTCCAACAACACCTCTCATCATCATTTGGACTCATCTATTATGGCTGTGAAAGCTGATTCTTTGATGAAGACATTTCTCCTGCAAGTTATTAAGCCCTCTAGCAATGATCTTCATAGAAGGAAGAGTTTCCAACCAAAGCCTACCCGGTTTTGTTTAATGAATGGTAACAATGATGCAGTTGCAATTTCTTGATCGCAAATTATTTCTTTGGTCTCTCCTATTTTCTTATCTTCTTGTATATAATTAAGGGACCCTCTTGTTCTTTTCTATTTTTTTTTTTTTTTTTACCTTTTTCTTGGGGTTGAGAAAAGTGTATGTGAAGATATATTGTACATAATATAAAAAGTTTTCAAATGTGGCAGAAACTATTAAGCACCACAGACATCATAAGATTGTTCTTATGAAAGGTTTCATCTCAAGTTCGAGTTCTGAATATATAACGAAAGATACATGTGATTTTTGAGTTCTAACAACATAATTCCATGTGTCATAATTATGTGATTTTGGTTATTTCATTGGTCTTTCGTTGGGTATTTAACATATTTTGTTGATGTAATAATAGACAAATACGATTTAATTACACTTTTGGTTCTTTTAGTATTGTAATCCTAAGGACTTAAAGGTGCAATTAAGTTAGGCTGATATATGTATTAGTAACATATGACTTGTTTACGTTAACAAACTATGTTAAATATTTATAAGTTACTGGATGTAGGATTAATTAAAATCTTATAATTACAATAATTGAAGGACCCAAATTAATGTAATTGAAATTCAGAAGATCTAAGATGCTTAGGCGCTTAAGAGGTCCATATATATATATATATATATATATATATATATATATATATATATATTCTCAAACTAAATTGGTTAAACAGTTATATAAAATGATCGATGTTAGATTTTTTTTCTTCTTTCATTTCTATTAAAATTATATGATATTATCACTTGAATAACCATTATTCATTCAATGACATCACCTAGGATTATATAAGTGTATTCAACTTTATCTATTATCAATGAATGAAGAAATATCAGGTCTTATTTTATATTCTCTATGTTGTTTTATAGCTTTAATGGTATAGAATGTAGAAGTAGTGATAACATAGTTCCTTGCTTCCTAATAAAATCACACAATTATAACACCTTAGACACCATAAGTGATAAGTATAATTAAGTCATAAATTATATATCCGAAGTCCTGATTTCTTTAAGCAATTATGAAAGAAAATAAAAAAATTGATAAAAAATATACAAAGGGGAAATAGAAGGAGAAAGGGTAAAAGAAAGGGCAGGTAAGGTATCATTTATCATAATGCCACACAACACTTTTATTCTTTCGTTATCCCTAACTCTTTTTCTCGACACATCACTAAATTATAATAACAACCTAAACTTGAAATCTCTAACCACCTAATACCTAGGCATGTGAGCAGCATCTGTCATTTTCTCTCCAACATGAAAGCCTTCTAATTCTGTTGGCGAATTGTTTAAATATAATTGCTTCGCGGGTTTAACTTGCTGAGTCATTTAGCCAACAAAAGACCAATTGTGTTAAGAGAAAAGAAAGAGTAAAATTAAACAAAGCGAAACACAACAGCCATCACAGTTAGCATGCCGATATAAGATATTTATTTTTAAAAATGGTTGATGTTGGTAATGTCGTTGAGGATAAGATCTCAACTAGTAATTAATATTAATTGGACAGGTCAATTGAAAATATTAGTTAAAAAATTTAGCTGCCGAAATTTACTTTCCCTATGACAAAGCGAGACAGTGGTCAAAATGTCACAGTTTTTAAAATAATTTGTCAATCTGCTACGCCACTGATAAAATTTGTCCAAATGCCACGGTGACTAGTTCGCTGCATGCATGGGCGAACTCCGGTGGCCACGTGTCAGGCATGCATTGGCTTCATGGACGGGCAGCTGACGAAGCAAATTCGCTGCCAGCATGGGCGAATTATGGGAGACTGCTGCCAGCTTGGGCAAATTACGGGCTGCTGACTGGGACAAGCAATTCGCTGACACCTTGGGTGAATTAGATGACGCTGAGTGTGTAAGTCGCCACACATGGCAGCGCATTACTGGCTCTGTGACGTGGAGGTCGTAATTTGGTAGTGGGTCCAGCGATTTTGGTGTGTTTGGCCCACTATAAAACCGCTTTGTCCGGCCTGTCACTTTCGTAAAACATATTTCCTGCTCTCCGGTCTCTGATCTTGCTCCCTAGTCTCTCATCTTGCTCCCTTGCTTCCTGCATACTACTATCTTCCTCTCATAAGGTTAATTTATATTATTTTAATTTATTTTGTTTATATTTTAAATATTGAATATATTTTTTATTTAAATAGAGTTAGATATTAGATGATATTTAGGTTGAAGATTTAAAATATTAGATTAAAGGATTATTTTAAACACTAGGTTAGATGATTTTTTATTGTTTGTTTATAATTATTAATTGCATGGTTAATATATTTTATATGTAAATAGTTATAGGTATTCAATAATATTTATAGGGTAGAGATATAAAACATTAGAGTAGAGGATGATTATAAACGTTAGGTTAGATGATGTTTATTGTTAGTTTATAATTATTATTTTTGTAGGATAGATTAACAAAATATAGGATAAAATGTAGGAATAATTTATTAGATTATAAGTTTTAAGTTTCAGAAATTCATTTAGTTAAATAAATATTGTGAAATAATGTTTATGT
>PYAF01001684.1:239442-265411 GCA_007407185.1 Glycine tomentella | reverse complement strand
AAATAATAATTGAAGGTATAATAATTAAAGAATTGATTTTATAAATATAAAAATTAAAGATTTAATAAGTAAAGATTTGTTGTAATAAAAATTATAAATAAATATTGTGAATTAAATATATGGAATTTTTAAATTTATGGAATTTGTTTTATCAATAATTTAAAATTTTGCATGTATTAATTTATGGAATTTTTTTGATAAAACTTTTACATACAATGATGGATCCCGAGGACAAAAATTAAAGATTTAATTAAAGATTTGATTTAATTTAAAAAAATTAAAGGTATAAAAATTAAACATATGGTTTTATAATGACAAAAATTAAAGATTTAGTAGAAATATTAAATAAAGATTTAATAATTAAAGATATGATGTCATAAAATTGTAATTAAATGTTTGAATTAAACCTATGTTGTTGAAATTGTTGAACCAAACATCACTTTATCCGCATTCCCCCAACAAAGATTGTGAACATCACTTTATATCCAGCTATTTTACAAATTATTAAATTAGTATAATGTACATTGATACCATACGATTATGTTTAAAGGATGGTGAAGGTCAAGCGGTTGAGGGTGACAACGGATAGGGAAGGAAGACAGCGGAGAGGTGTTATGGAGAAGGAGCCCGGGGAGCATATTTCGAGTCTGGCAAGGAGTTTTGGGCGTTCGGCTTTGAGGGAAAGGGGGAAGTTTTGGCACTTGAAAATGTGCCATGGGTCTTGCGTAAGTTCCATTTGTCAGTGCTAGGACATGACGAACTAGAGTGAGCGAAGTTTGATTTTATTTGAAGTGCAACACCGTTCGAGCACTTCAAATAAAATCAAACTCCGTTCACTTCAAATAAAACCATTGAAGTTGGATATAAAGTGATGTTCACAATCTTTGTATGTATTAATATATGGAATGTTTTTGATATCAATGTACATTAATAAATGTAATAATAATCGTATGATATCAATGTACATTAGTTAATGGAATTTATTTTTGAAAATAAGTTACATACAGTCATGGATCACGATGAACATGTTCCATCCACCTCGTCATCTGAGTCATCGCTGAGTGTGATTGACCCAGGTCCATCCGTGTGGAGTCTCCTTACATTACAGGAGAAACATATTTCCACTTATGTGTGGAATTCCCAGGCTGATCCATCGATGCGGGATCGTGTTATTAATGTTAGGCACGCCGCGACACACGATCACCAGGGTATACCTAACGAGATCCAGCCATGGCTTCGGCAGGTAGGATTTTTTCACGTTGCGCACCTGCACAACCACGAGGTAAATATATGAAGACAACTGTTAAGTATGCAATTTGGTGTTTCCAATGTATTATAATGTATATAAAACTGGTTTCGTAAAATTATTTGTTCAGATCGATCATCACCTTGTGTCTGCCCTTATTGAACGTTGGCGGCCGGAGACGCGTACATTTCATATGCCGATGGGTGAGGTAATAATCACCCTAGAGGATGTACATCATCTTTTGGGGTTACCGACCGACGATCATGTTGTGTTTGGGTGTCACGGATGACACAACTTGCGTGCTATTATTGGTGATTTATTAGGGGTAGAGCCGCCTGCTGGTTGGGATTTGCATGGCGGTTTGTTGGGACTTCACTATTTACGGGACCAGTTTGGTGATTATGCGGTCCATGCCGGCACTGAAGTAGGCCGTCAGAGATACACACGTGTGTTGATAGTACGTATCTTAGACGGTATGTTATTTGTTGACACCGCTTCGAGCTTTGTCCCTGCTCACTACTTGTTACACCTGGATGATTTCCAACGCACTGGAACATTCAGTTGGGGCGCTGCGGTGCTTGCATACTTATATAGGGAGTTGTGCAAGGCTACCCGTCCATCACGTTGTGAGATGGGTGGCTATGCTTTGTTGTTGCAGTTGTGGGTTTGGACACGATTCCCCACGATTTCTCTTGAGCTTCCCTATCTGCAGGATCAACAAGACTTAGACCAGGAGATTTACAACCATAGGTATTGTCCGGTTTTGTATGGTAGTTTTAACTACAGTGCTTTCTATTATGGTTGTATATTGTTAATGCTGGACTATTTTGTAACAGGTTTAACGTATACACGATGCGATAAACCGTGTTTACAAACATACATAGATATCGACATCATATTGATGTCATGTGCCGTCGAAACATACGCTGGAGGCCATACGACCTTGTCGACATTGTCCATCCACCGGAGGCTGACGCGGCTCGTAGATGGTTGGCAGTTTGTCCGCTTATTTGTTATGAGGTTGTTGTATATCAGCAACCGGATAGAGTACTATGTCAGTTTGGATTTGATCAGCATATTCCGAAAGACCTGATAGACTGTAGTGTGCTCTTGACGATCAGCATCACGGGTAAGACGGACGTCGATTGGACTGAGCGACACGCATATTTCATATCCCAATGGGCAGCACGAGATGGCCTTGTCGTGTAGAATGTGCAGCCTATGTGGAGAGACGGCTACCTATCGGTTAACAGTGAGTACATGCAGTGGTATTACTCTGTTACCCGTCGGTGGATGACACGCAGAGCTGCGTTACATGCCCATGTGGTACGCACTTTCATATTATGACATTTTTTGGTTGTTAATGTAATTTTTAATTGACTAATTATACATCATGTGCAGGTGGATCGAGTCGAGACGGTTGTTCACATGACTTCCCCTGAGGCTCAGGGGTCATTTAACATGACTCAGATCTATCACGAGGCGGTTCGAGCTTTGTTCGCATGCGATGATGTTGAAAGATTAACAGATACTGGAGATGCGGCACCACCAGCCGTAGTTCGTCAGACTGAGGCCCCTCCTCCAGTTGTTCGCAGAAATCGGCGTGCGCCACAAGGGGTTACCACTACACCACGCTACTCCAGCAGTTGCGGACACACCTGTTGTTGTACCACCTCTTCCTCCACGTCCTTCTGGCATGTTCTACGCACCTGGGTACCCGGCGGGACTTTCTCAACAATATTGGTGGCCACCACATCATCTTCCTGGTTCACAGTACCCTCCCTGGTATATCGTACCGTCGATGCCGCAGGGTGGATTTGAATATTCACATCCTATGTATGCAGCTGGGCCTAGTTTTGCTGGTCCTAGTTCAGCTGGTCCTAGTTTTGCGGATTGTTATACGCCCAGTGCTCCAGTGTCATATGAGGATGCAGCGATGTCTACCCCTATGGCACATCCGCATGTGGATCTACATTCCCCTACTTTTGCCTCGTACTCGATGGATGAGATACTGGCGGTCTTGAATGATGGACATGACGACGACGATGACGGTGGTGACGATGCCCCTGATCGTTTCATTCGACGATATCCGGTTAGGGAAGCACGATTTAGATGTAATCTATCACCGTACGAGCACAACATCAGCCGTTGTAGAGGATACCATAAAGACCACGGGCAGCATGACTGACTTGTTTTTTTATTTAGCTGTTGTTAACTTAAATTGTAATATATTGTTGTGTTTATGCATTATTATGGTTGACTATGTCGAACAGTATTTAAGTTTAATGTTTATTGCATGCTAATGGACACTGCTTATTTTCACTTGCATGTTTATTGTTTAATTTGAACGTACTACATCATGATTATCAGTTAGTACATCACTGCGGTTGGTTGACTGAAGGGCAATTACGCCTATTGTGACCCACAACTTTACAATAACCACATCTGGTACGAGTTGTTGACCCTTCACGCGAATCCATCTCGTTGCGTATGCGCGTACTATTCGGTCTTTCTTTTTTCCTTTTCAGCATCACATCTGGTATGACAAAGGGTGGTGAAGCTGGTGGTATGAAGTCCTCATTTCCAATTGGATACCACTGTGGTGCATACACTTGACATTGATACGCGACACTATATACAGGGTCAACATATTGTCTGGGATTGTGGTGTGTTGATCGACAAGCTGCAATAACATGATTGCACGGGAACCTATAGGCAGTGAACTCCCCACATTGACAATTTCGTTCAGCTAACAACACTGACCATTTCTTCCCGCCAGTATGAGTCCGTATGTTGTACGTCTCTTGAACCTCAAATCTCGTCCTAACTGAGTCAAAACAAGTGACGTAGTGCGTTGCCGATTTATCAACCATCCTCGTATATTTTTGCCATGCTACCTTGGAGAAATGATTGCCTTTTGCCATCTCCTCACGGGCCTCTTGACCATGTGCGATAAAGTATGCTACTAATCAAGCGTATGTGAACCGCACAAGGGACGTAATAGGAAGGCTTCTGGCTCCTTTGAGCACCTTGTTAAAGCACTCAGAAAGATTGGTTGTCATGTGACCAAACCTTCTTCTCTCTTCATCATAGGCTATACTCCACTTCTTCTTCGGGATATTATCAATCCATGCTGCTATTTGAGGGCTTGACTCTTTAAATTTTTCAAGTCCCACATCAAAATCTAGGCGCGAGGTTGTATAGGCTGCAAAAACAAACACAATGTCATAACTAATTTCTTCAACCAAGTAATTGCATATAATAACATTGGCCTACATATCGGACAAACATACCCAATTTTTTCAATTGTTTCTTTAGGACGACATTGGTAAATTTGTGATTAAAATTACTGGCCAGGTGACGAATGCAATAAACATTGTACGCCCGTGGTGGATGCCAGCCCAAATCAACATTGTTTACAGCGGCAATTATGCCTGCATGCCTGTCTGAAATAAGGCAAATTCCCTCTTTCTGGGTAACGTGTATGCGAATTAGTGCCAAAAACCATGACCAATTGTCGATATTCTCTCTGGAAACAATCGCAAATGCAATTGGAAGGACATAATTGTTTCTGTCAACTGATGTTGCAATAAGCAGTGTTCCCCGATATTTGCCATATAAATGGGTTCCGTCGATGCTTATAACTGGTTTGCAATAATTGAAAGCATCGCAACACTGTTTGAAAGTCTAGAACACCCTCTTAAACACTTTGGCACTTCCGTCTAGCAGGCCATCAATGAAATGGTCATGCAAATCTAGCTTGCATGCAGACCCAGGAGCAAAATTTAACATGTATCCCAACCACCTTGGCAAAAATGCATACGACTCATCCCAATCTCCGAAAACCTTCACAATGGCCTTTTGTTTTGCCTTCCATGCCTTCGTGTATGATATGTGAAATCCGAGCATTGATGCTATCCTTTCTTGAATTAACCCAATTTTAACACTGGGATCTTCTCTAATCATTTCTGCATTTCGTCATACAATAATACATTAACTAATTGTAAACAATAACCAAACTTCAATTTAATGTATATACGTACCTAAGATCATCGAACATATGAAATCTGAATCAAGTTGCTTGTGATCTTGAGAAAGATTTTGACCAACGCATGTGTGTTCCTTATTCCATATGCCTACAACCCATTCAGTGTCACCCTTTTTTTGATATGCCCTCATCCTCCACAGACAGCCGTCAGAATGATTTTCGCAAACCATTATAAGTCTTTTCGTATCACTTTTTTCTACTACAGCAGTGCGATGATTAGCCATACAATATTGTTTTATAGCCAATTGCACATCCCGTTTGGTCTCAAACACCTGATTCTTATATAATTGTTGACCCATCTGCCAGTTAGGTATTTGACCTCCTTCCATATCACCAGACTGCTGCTCTGTGTATGCCCAATTAACATGTGTATAATGCCTTACGTTAGACCAAAATGGAAGGGTGTCGTCTCCTAAATCATTAGACATATGAAACATTGTGAATGAAAAACTTATCCATGATTAATTATATAAATTAATCATCTTACTTCTCACACTTATATTTATAACACTTTTTCCTAAATCATTGAATAATTGCATAAAAGTTTTTACAACTTTTATTCATCACCTTATTATTAAACCTATACTAATTTCTATTATACCTACGCTAATTTCTATTAAACCTACAATAATTTTTATTAAACCTACAATAATTTAATAACTACTGCATAACAAAATATTGTGCATCCATACCTTGACCCTGCATTGGGTCTTGCATTCCGACATTGCCCGGAGAAGGAATTGGAAAACCACGCTCGAAGTCACCGTCTACGTCCGTATCTAACGAGTCACCATCTGGAACAACACCTTCGTCCACCTCGTCCTCGGAACTGTCCATAAGCCAAACTGGGTCGTGGGCCGGCACCATTTCATTCCCCATTGCTTCAGTTGCTGCTGCTAGTGGGGGCGATATATACATTTCTTCATCATCCATTTGTTGTGTTGGTTGAGTTGGTATTGGTGGTGATTGGGATAGATCTCTATCTTCCGGATTCACCGACGGCTCTTTGTTTATGTCAATGGACCTATCGGGCTGGACCGTATGGTGACTGCTAGATTGTCCCCCACAGTTTAATTCTGCATACAACTCGATAAATCTTGGGTTTGCTCCATTCGATATGCAAGTGTCTGTAACTAACGCTACATCATCATCATCTACAATATCCACAGCAACCCACTGCACTGGGTTGCTCGACGCACATCTAGCTATCAATCGAGAGACCGATTGTCCGCGTTGTAATCTCAACTTCTTGTAAATCATTTTCATCAGATTGCGGTGGCTACATCCTGGCGGCATACGAAACATTTTACTTTCTCCTTCAAAAACTTGACCATTAGGCCCAATGTATCTACTCCCATTATAATAGACAATGGTTATTAAACCATTTCTATTAGCACTCATTTTGCATAAATTAAAAAAACTAACAAAAAATTGTGTTTTGGAATGAAAATTTTTAAAGAACCAACAACTTGAGCAGAATAATGTGTGTCTGGTGATTTCAAGAGGCAGGTATATATAGGCAAATTTATTTACCTAATTCGCTGTATCATTTACCAAATTTACTTACCTAAATCGTTGTACCATTTACCAAATTAAGTCCAATTATTACCTAATTCACTAGCAATCATGGCAAATTATGTATCCAACCACACATTGCCACGTGTTTGCCATGCCCAATCCGACATTGCCCGGTCAGCACCTATTTCGTTGAACCTTCTACCAAAATAGGCAACCAATGGTCCATTGCCACGTGGCAAAAAAGGGACGCCACATCAGCCACCTAATTCGCCAGGGTGTGCTGCGAATTATGACATGTGGCATTTGGACAAATTTTTTCATTGGCATGGCAGACTAACAAATTATTTTCAAAAGTGTGGCCTTTTGACGAGTGTTCCTGACAAAGCTAGGGTCAATTCTAGTATAGTGACACAGCTCTATTATTTCAATGCATAGCGCGTTCACGTTTATTCCTTTTCAAGCACATAGAATATATAGAAGATATATATATATATATATATATATATATATATATCTGCATAAGATGGAATTAGATGCAGGCCAATATCACATACAAAATGTAGATAAGATTCAAGATAATGTTACACATTATATTATTCGCTTTGTACTAACCGGGCATGCCAACTTGCACTGATTAATTTTAAATTGTCTTGTCAAAGTTTTTGGTTTATTGATGTTGAGGCTAAACAGCTAATTATTTTGCTTAGTACATTAATGAAAATTAGTTTTCTGGTTCGTATATTTTTCAGAGGTACTATGCCAAGTATCTGCATTCTGCTTCATTTACGTGGTAGAGGAGCGAATTAAGGAAATAAAAAAACATGAAGTACCTTGTAAAATATTAAACATTATACAATCCTAGTCTACCTCTCATAACAATATTTGCACTACTATAGCAAGGATCTTTTACGACTGTTGTTTTAGGCATACAACGATGATTCTACAACCGTCTTCGTAATGGGAGTTGTAAAAAGTGAAGATATTCAACGACGGTTATTGAACCGTCTTTGTAATTAACATTTTAAGATGGTTCCTAGACACAACCGCCATTGTATTTGTTTTAAATTGAAAAAAAGAAACTAATCATTCAAAGACGGTTCCTGGTGAAAACCGTCTTAGAAAGTCACCATTTTAAGACGGTTTCCACCCAAGAACCGTCTTTGAATGTTCTTAAATTTTTTTTCCACGTTTACAAAGACGGTTCCTGGTGAGAACCGTCTCAGAAAGTCACCATTCTAAGACAGTTTTTGCCCAAGAGCCGTCCTTGAATGTTCTTAAATTTTTTTTCCACATTTACAAAGACAGTTCTTCGTGAGAACCGTCTTAGAAAGTCACCATTCTAAGACAGTTTTCGCCCAAGAACCGTCTTTGAATGTTCTTAATTTTTTTTTAAATGTCTACAAAGACGGTTCTTGGTGGGAACTGTCTTAGAAAGTCATCATTCTAAGACAGTTTTCGCCTAAGAACCGTCTTTGAATGTTCTTAATTCTTTTTACACGTCTACAAAAACGGTTCCTAATAGGAACCGTCTTAGAAAGTCACCATTCTAAGATGGTTTTTGCCTAAAAATCGTCTTTGAATGTTCTTATTTTTTTTACACGTTTACAAAGACGATTCCCGGTGGGAACCGTCTTAGAAAGTCACCATTCTAAGACGGTTTTCACCGAAGAACTGTCTTTGAATGTTCTTTATTTTTTTACACGTCTACAAAGACAGTTTTTACCATTTTAAAACCGTCGTTGTTAGTTGCCTTTTTTTAAAATAGTAATATTTAATTATAATAAAATTACTGATATTTAATGGTAATAAAATTATGATCATTGTGACAAATAAATCATATAATTAATTAATAATATTTAATAAATAAATGAAACCTAAATCAAATTACTTTACTACCATAATTACTGCAAGATTTCCTAATAATTGTGATCGATTTTATTTTTTTGTAAAACTTAATGATGTTTCAAACTTAATTAAAACAATACAAGTAAAAATAAGGATGACATGTTGAAGAGAAGCAAACTCAGGTTTTCCAATATGCATGAATACAAAAGCACATTATCCCATTGCATGCACTAACATATACATAAGAAAATAAGGAAGATTGGTATTTATGTCTCTTCAGCAAAACACATATTTAAAAATCTAACTTACATTCAAGCTCATATCCCCCTCATATACGAGTATCCATGAATTTTTTCCTTACTCAGTGCATGTATTGACATGTGCTCCTTCTTCAACATGTTGTATGCCCAAAGCAAAGGCAGCAACCCGACTTTTCCCCATCTCCTGTACAACTCTAGCTGCTGCATGAAGGACAAGTCTAGTAAAGCTAAGAGAAAGAACTCTCTAACCTGAAGAAACCTAAATAATGGACAATGTGCTTTACAATTTGATAGTTTATACTTCAGCTGAGTCAATGATTTGATAAATCAACAAGACAAAATAGACACATGCAAGGAGAAATATATACCAAAGATAGAGATAGAGAAATGCTTACATAATCAAATAGCAACTGTTGATGTTGGATCAAACCCAATAACGAGGATTAGCATTGGCCAAAAGATAAATATATTCTTATTTTACATCTTCAATAGTTTTTATAATAAATTTTCAGCCTCCATCGAGCACTAAATTCCCACCTTTTTTCCCCCTTGCAAAGTTTTAAGATAAATATATTCTTTTTTTTCCTACTAATTTCAACCTCATCCACCATTGGCATTTATTATCATATGTTTCCACCAAAATTGATAACAAACAGTAAATTAATTAACTACTGAGTAATAATATATATAAACACTCTTATATCATGAAATTTCATTAACATCTATCTTTTTTTTGTATGTTTTCCTTTTTATCCTCTAGGTATTATTTAGGATTTAGGTGCTGATATGCTCCTAGCATATAATGCTTTCCAAGCTAATAGAAGCAAGGAATTAGTCATAATTCATCAATAATTGCTCATGAATGCTATAATCCTTGACTATTCCTTTGCTTCCCTATTCTCAGTTAATTGGTGTGACTTCATAGCAGGAATACAACAAACCAAGTTGATTTGAGCAAGCCATGGCGCCACCAGCGCCAATTGAAGGTAACAAGAGGATTTTCTACTGTCATCTCACGCCGGTAGCGTGAACTCGGTGCCAACAGCGCCATTTCTTCTGCCATACCGTGCCGCCAGCGCGGGTACGGCGCCACCAGCGCCAGTTATAGAAGAATTAGGCCAAATTGTTTCTGCCTGGTGGCGCTACCAGCGTGAATCTCACACCACTGGCGCCATTTCCTCTGCTTGTCCATGCTACCAGCGTGAACTCCATGCTACCAGCGTGGGAGTTCACTGTTTGAGTAATTTTAAAAGCCGACAGAGGGTATTCCTGGACTTTCACTTCCCCCATATAAATGCTTGAACCCACTGTGTTGAGGACATATATTTTAGCACAGAAATCACTTGGAAAAGGGTTGGAAAAGCTTGGAAAGCTTGGCTAGGGCTTGGCAGTTGAAGACTCAAGTGGAGACCCTTCTCCACCTTCTTCTTCTTTGTGCTTCAGCTGGGCATGTTTCTTTTTGCTAGTTTTAGGCCAACCATGAATAGGTTTGGCTAGTTCTATTTTGTAGCTAGGGCCAAACACTTGATGTAAATTCCATTGGGATGTATTGAATGCTATTATTCATTTATCAAAATTTATTTTACTGCACTTTGCTTGAATATTTGTATCTCTTTCTTAGACTTGATCAATCTATCAAAGGTTAAAGAGCTAGGGTTCATAATAGGAATGTTGGGCTTTAGTCTTGGAACTAAGTGTAGTAACTTGCTTTACATTACCTAGGAATGGGAATGTATGTTGGTAGTTTATTCAATGTGTTGCGTAATGCTTAACCCTAGGAAGGTGATTAAGGGATTAGAACTTTCAAGCGGATTAAAGGGTTGTCTCACTGAGGAATTGGTGGACAATTGGGCTTAGATGCACATAATTGCTAAGTAACTGAGCTAAGTGAATGTAGTAAGCAATACCGATTCTTTGGGAGAAAACATCGAGTGTGGGTGCCTTGGCTACGCTTCCTTTATATTGTTACAACTTAGTTCATTGTTCATAGCTTATATTTACGTTTAATTCTCGTCTTACTTTTACTTGTTCAAACAAACAATCCATATTTTTTACCAAAAAGTTATTTATCCAACTTCTAGATACGAGTTATAATATAATCGGTGCACTAATCCTCATGGGAACGATATCTTACTAATCACTTTATTACTTGAACGAACGGTATACTTGCCGATTTCGCAACAGGTGCCCATAGATTATTTTAGTTAACTAATTAAAAGCAAGCATGCAAGAAAGCTAATGCGTACCAAAGTCCTAATTATCATGGGCAAAATAACCCAAATAATACCTTTTTAATTAAAAATTACCAATTTAGGGCTATTTTCAAACTAATTACACTTCTGGGGCAGGGAGTCACACCCAAAATGGGCATGACTGGTCACGCCCAGATTAGGCATGACTAGGGGGGCTGTCACGCCTAATCTGGGCGTGACCAGTCATGTCCATTTTGGGCGTGACTCCCTCCTTTATACGCTAAAATCTTTTACGTTTTCGTCACTTTTACTGTCTCGCCTTCTATCTAAACACTTCTAAAGTCTAGTGTGAGTTTGGTTTGCAATGAAGCTTTGTCAACAAGTAAGTTAATTTATTAATTATGGATATTAGTTAATATGTTATATTATAAAATTGTTAGGCATGTGAAATTGTTAATGTTTATGGTTTAGTTTTGTAGAAAAATGTTAGGTATTAGGGTGCAGGGTTTAGTTTAGTTTAAGATTTAGGGTGAACAGTTTAGGTTTAGGGTTTAGTGTGGAGGGTCTATGGTGTAGGGCGTAGGGTTTACGGGTTAGGGTTTATTGTTTTTGGGTGTAGGGTTTGTTTGTTAAATTAAAAGTATTTTTTTAATTTATTTAGTTCAGGATAGGGTTTAAGGGTTAGGGTGTAGTTTTGTTTTGTATTAAATTGTTATGTATTAGGGTTTCAGGTTTAGTTTAGTGTAGGGTTTAGGCTGTAAGCATATGGTTTACGTTTTAGGGTGGAGGTTTTTTTGTTTAAGGTTTAGGGTTTAAGGTGTAAGGGTGTAAGGGTTTACGGTTTAAGGTTTAAGGTTTAAGGGTCTAAGGGTTAGGGTGTATGGTTTAGTTTTTAGGGTTTTGGGTTTTAGGGTTTAGGGTTGTTAAAGTATCTCTGTTTTATTCTTTTTTTTGTAACCCGAACAATGTCGTTAATATTTTTTTTGAATTTATTTATTTATTGTTAAGGCCATGTGAAATTGTTAGCTACTGTTACATAGAATTATTTTAGGGTTTATGGTTTAGTTTTGTAGAAAAATGTTAGGTATTAGGGTGCAAGGTTTATTTTAGTTTAGGGTTTAGGGTGAGCGGTTAAGCTTTAGGGTACAGTGTTGAGGGTGTACGGGTTTAGTGTTGAGTCACTATGGTTCACTTGTTGACTCCTCGTCACCTTCATATTCACGGTCATCTTCGCCTTCATCTTGACTGTCATTTACAGTAAATGGCCTGTTCACCCTTTCAATGAATTCTGGTATTAATGCATTGTTATGCTCTATAAGCCTCTCAGTGTTTGCAACTTTGGCTTGAAGCTTATTTCTTTCATTTTAACTTCTTCCATCTTTTTTGCCAATTCATGAAACTCTTGTTTTTTTACCCACTCCATTGATGAAGAAGATGAGCAACAATAGCAAGGACTTGTTGGCATTACCTTAGATTCCATTCCAAACCCATAAACTTTTCCTTTCTTAGATCTAGCTACATCACATCACACATCTAACTCAGTTGGTGGAGGTTTACCTTGTGCCGATGCTCTTTTGGTCAATTATTTCAATGTGCATGTAAATTTCTCCTGTCATCACCAATATAAGCCTAATAAGTGTTTCATAACAAACCAAGATAGAATTAAAACAACAACACAAACAATTACACGATTATAAAAGTACCAAAGTAGAAAAGCCATAGTGAAATAAGTATCAAAGATCTATCAGTATGTCCTGTATCTGAATTTGTTGGTTGTGATGTACATGGTGAGTGTACCCCTTCCATTGAAGGTGGAGGTGATACATCAGATGTCCTAGTAGGTGAGTGTGTCCCTTCCATTGAATTTGTTAGTTGTGAAGCACATGGTGGATTTTGAGAAGTCATCTGTGCATGATATGCAGTATGTTGTATCGTTGGATGACTCTTAGAAGCTTTTCCTTTATTCAAATCTTTCTTTGCCTACTTCAATTAACAATGCAGGCCAATAGTGTAGGGTTTAGTTTAGTGTATGGCTTAGGGTTTAGGTTTAGGTTTAGGGTTCAATGTTGAGGGTCTAGGGTGTAAGGCGTATGGCGTATGGTTTATGGGTTAGGGTTTAATGTTGAGGGTTTAAGGTGTAGGGCGTAGGTTTTACGGGTTACGGTTTAGGGTTTAGTGTTTTAGGGTTTAAGGGTTTATATGGTTTAAGGGTCTAAGGGTTAGGGTCTATGGTTTAGTTTTTAGGGTTTTAGTGTTTAGGGTTGTTAAAGTATCTATATGAATGTTTGTTTTTTTTTTTTTTTGTAACTCGAACAATGTCGTTTATATTGTTTTATGAATTTATTTTTTTGTGAGTAATGGTAATAACATATTGTAACACAATTTTTTGAAATTTATGTCTACAGCGAAGCTCTGCCAAGAAGTTTTTGTTTTTGTTGAGTGGAAGAAATGAGTTCAGGTGGTTAGGAGTTTGTCCGTGTTGTGTTATTTTTTAATGGAAGGAAATTTGAAGGGCGACAGGGTGTTGTTTTTGAAGGGGAGAAAAGGCAGATACGTATTAAGCGAAGCTCAACAATGGGTGAATTACATCAGAAGATATGACAAAAATTATGTCTGCAAGACAACCAATGTATATCTTTGGTTACGGGAAGATTATGGCGACGTGAATAGTACATGGGTTTTCAACTTGTGGATGATGAAGACATAGAATTGCTAATGGAAGATTTTTCAAGCTGCCAAACCAAGATTTTCTAGAGTTATACGTGGACTTTACTGTAGTAGATGATGTTTTACCCATCAAGTCAGTTCCTTTAAATTCTGCTACACGATGGGGGCATTTTTTCTTGAATGGCCTGGGATGCATCACATGGAATATCGCTTTGGTTGACCTAGTTCTCAGATATCCATTTCGGTGTGGATACGAGATGAGACAGGACGACCCTTAGAATTTCTTTTCTTGTTTGGGTCAGGGCAGATCATTGACTCGTAACATGGTGGCCAATACACTTCATTGCACAATTCTCCAAACAATCCCTTGTATACGTTGGAGAAACTTTCCAACGTATACGTAGGATGTATGTAGTTCCTGTATTCATGGTGAGCATGATTACAAGCAGCAACAACATGAGAACAAGACATATGCAATTTTTGAAATTTGCCACAGTCACACCACTTTTCTTCTAGCCTTATCGTGAAATTTCCAGGGAGCCGAACTTCTCTCAGGTTTATTGTCTCCTTGACCAAGAACCATGTGTCACATTGATCGAACTCAAGAACAATGTGAGTGTTTTCCTTTCTCTGTGCATCTTCGACGACCTTGTTTAGTACTTGCATATAAACTTGGCCAAATGCAGGTATTGTTGCGACTTCTCTCCCTCTTTTGTTGAACATGTATGGAGTTCACAAAGCTTTCTTATTTACCACTACTTACTTACAAGGATGTATGTTGCCCTCCACCTCCAAGCACAACTATCATCATCACAAATGACAATTAGCTATGGCTATATTTAGAATCTTCAAAATTAGATTATTCAAAATTTTGCATGTGTGGTGGTATGTAATATGGTGGTACGATTGTTATTGGTGAACAGACTAAGCTTCTTCCTCATCATCTTCATGGGGTTGATTACGTAGAACTTTGTCTTCGTCCTCACTAAAGGGAATGAGTTCTTTATTGGGTAAGCCAAGTTCTATTGTAAACTCAGGTTCATTTGGTTGGGTTGATGAGGTAGACTCTACTGCAGAGGTACTCAAGTATGAGTGAGGTTGATCCTCAGTGGCATCAAATGTTTGTGAGTCTAACAAATTGATGGAAAATGGTACAGAAAGAAGTTGCGTAAAAGATGTGTTTGGTTCAAATAAATTTTCTTGTGGTTGGGTTAAAGCAAAAATGTCTTGGGTTGCATTGGATGTGTGTGAATAATGGGACTGAGGATAATATTGATGTTCATGAGACTGGTTGAGGATTTGGGGTAGGAAGCGTATGTAGGTTGATGTTTGCATACAATTCAATAGATGAAAGAATCACATGTTGGTGAACAACAAAAATCATACTTTTGACATCTTTGTCATAAAAAAGTTGCACTGCCTGTAAACTTGAGCATTTCGTGTCCCATTTTTTATGAGTATCAGAATGAAATATCACATACTTGGTCCAATGGTTGAAGTTAGAGCCTTTGGTGAATTTTTCTTTTCAAGACTTCAAGTGTGAGGCCTCGCTTTGTTTGAAAGAACATCAGGTGGGGGCAATGAAACATATCCCCTTCATTTGTTTTGAATATTTGACCATTGTAGTGCACTAATCAATTGACAGATGAGGAAGACATGTTGTGTAATAGAGAAAGAATAGATAAAGAAATATGACAGAGGGTTTGTGCTTGCAGAGTTGAAAGAATATAATAGAGAAAGAAAGTGTTATGCGAATGTGTTAAACAAAGGTGAATGCGACTTCTATATATATGGGTCATGTTTAAGGGTTGAAGCATTGGATTCCCTGGTGTAAAGCAAAAGTATCTCTGACGCATTACCAAAAAGCAAAAGTGTCTCTCATACATTGTCGTAAAGCAAAAGTGTCTCTGACGCATTGGTAAAAAGCAAAAGTGTCTCTGATGCACTGTCGTAAAGCATTGGATTTCTTGACCTAGGGTTAGGTTAGGGATTATGGTTTATTTATTATATTAGGGTTAGGTTTTTGTGGTGTATGTATATGTTTTGGGGTTAGGGTTAAGGGAGCACGACCCAGAGTTAGGGTTTGAAGCGTTGAATTTCCTGGCGTGAATAGATGAGGATGAATTTTTGAACCCATGAGTGAGAGAAAAAGAAGAAAGAAGCTGTGAATGCTAGCTAGTTGTTGACTTTTGTGTGAATATTGAATAGTTTATTCATATAATAAATTTTTTTCATTAAAAATAATTTCAAAGAAGAATGATCAGGGAAAAGAAGTTTTGTCTCCTCTTAATAATAAGGTTCATTTATTATATTAGAGTTAGGTTTTTCAGTGCATGTATAGGGTATGGGGTCAAGGTTAAGGGTTTACGACCTAGGGTTAGGGTTTGAAGCATTGGATTCCTTGGTGTCAATCAAAAGTGTCTTTGACGCATTGACAAAAAAACAAAAAGTGTGTATGATGCATTGTTGTAAAACAAAAGTGTCTCTAATGCATTGACAAAATGAAAAAGTGTCTCTAGCGCATTGTCATAAAGAAAAATTGTCTTTGGAATACTAACAAAAAGTAAGTGTCTCTGACGCACTGACATAAAGCAAAAGTGTCTTTGACATACTAACAAAAAGAAAAAGTGTCTTTGACAAACTGACATAAAGCAAAAGTGTCTCTGACATACTAGCAAAAACCAAAAGTGTCTCTGACAAACTAGCAAAAAGAAAAAGTGTGTCTGACGCACTGGCGTAAAACAAAAGTGTCTCTAACGCACTGACAAAAAGCAAAAGCGTCTTTGACCTAGGGTTAGGGCCAGGGTTATGGTTAGTATCCATGGTTCATTTAATATACTAGGGTTAGGTGTTGTGCGACAGACATATGGACTGAGGTCAAGAATGAGGGCAAAAACAAGAAAAATTAATAAAACTTCAAGATTTCAATCCATGAGAACACCTTCGAGCACTTAGATTTTTATCTGTATAAACTATTTTGGTTAAAATAATGTTTCATTCCCACAGTTTTCATGTCAATAAATCCATTAAGACAACTTTTGGATCTTGATTCAGCCCTTAAACATATTAATGAAACAGTCAAAACAAGAAAAAATTACTAAAACTTCAAGATTTCAATTCATAAGGGAAATTTTGGCACTTAGACTGTTATTTGTATAAGAAATTTTGGTTAAAACAAAGTTTTATCCCCATAGTTTTCATGCCAATGAATCAATTAGGATAACTTCCGGATCTCTATTCGACCCTCAAACACATTAACAAAGTGACCAAAAACAAGAAAAAATTACTATAACTTCAAGATTTCAATCCATGAGGGCAACTTTTGTCACTTAGACTGTTATTTGTAACATCTATTTTGGTTGAAATAATGTTTCATCCCCATAGTTTTTATGTCAATGAAGCCATCAAGACAACTTTTGGGTCTCTATTTGACCCTCAAACGCATTAACGAAGTTGATAAAAACAAGAAAAAATTACTAAAACTTAAAATAAATAATCCATACTGCAAACTTTTGGCATTAAAACACACATGACGGCAACTCAATAATACAACAATGAAAAACACACATGATAACTACAAATAATTAAATAATAAAATAGCAATCAAATAAATTGGGAGAAGGAGTTTCTTCAAAACTCGATTCAAGGTTCATTGTTTCATTGACATTAATCTAAACACTCCAAATTCAAAGACTTTGCAGAAATTGATGGTAGATGTGCACATGTTTGTGTAAGTGTGTCTGCAGTGGTAATATATAACTTAAGGTATATGAGGTTGGAGAGTTTCCTGAATATAGAAAACATAGTCATTACATCCTCATCATCGTGCAACATGCATATCCTGTACTGGCCACAATCACCAACAAATGTTGTAAGTAATAAAAAATGTATATCCTTGATCACTTTACCATTTGGCAGACTAATCTTGTTTCCAATAGCTTATTTCAAGGGATTAAGTGACATTATGTTGTCAAGTTGAACGATTTTTGGTGAACCACTTATAAACGTTGAACCATGTTTAGTTGTTATGAAGGAGCCATTGTAATACACAATTGCATTTATTACTAATGAAGTTGTGGTTTATGGTTTAGGGTTTAAGGTACCAGTAAGGTTTTCTAATTAAGGTGATGGATCACATTGCCTCAGTGTAGACTATATTATAATGTTTAATGGCTTGTTATATACAATTCAACAAGAACGACTAAGATCTCATCAACAAAATGAACGGCCTAGATATCACCTATTGGAGCAACTTAGGTTGAACGACAAAGATCCCACTGAAAAATGAATGACCTGGATATCATCGATTAGAGTAACATACGTTGAATGACCAAGATCCCACCACAAACTGAACGGTCTAGATATCACTGATTGGAGCAACACATGTTGAACGACCAAGATCCCATCGACAAACTGAACGGCCTACATATCACCGATTGGAGCAACGCATGTTGAACGACCAAAATTTTACTGACAAAATCAACGGCCTAGATCTTGCCAAATGAATCGTGTTACTGTTAGATCTTTTCTATAAATACAATGCATGTATTGCCATCATATACACTAACTCAATAACTCACTTTCTCTCGTTCTTATATATCCATCTTTAACTTCTTCTTAACTTGTACCAAAGCCTAAACCATGGAATCTACATATGCTCGTCTTCTTTGGAAACAATACCTTCACAGATCTGGAGAAGTATGTAATACATTCTATTTAATTGAATGTTAATTATGTTATGATTTACAAATTATGATGTTGTTAGTATTTTGATTTCTTCAAGTAACAGATGATGTAATCCACTCTAAAAGAAAAACGATCTATGCATACAGACACTTTTTCCTACAAACATAAATCATTGTAGGTAAAAGTCAAAAAATACTTCCACCTACAACTATTTGATGTAGGTAAAATTCAAAGATTTGTACCTACTATTGTTTGGTATTGGTAAAAACTCAAAATGACTTCTACCTACAAATGTTTAGTGTTGGTAAAATTTCAAAAATATTATACTTACAGTTATTTTATGTAGGTAAAATCCTATAAAACACCTACAGTCGATTGGTATAAATAAAATTTAAAACGTTTCTACCTACATATACATAATGTACGTAAAATTCCATAAAACAAATATATATTAAAATAATTTTTTTAAAAAGAGTTTCTCTGATACTTAACACCACAAGGTCATCTCACTCTTTTTCTCATATGTAAGGTTTCCTTTCTCCTTCAACTACAAGAAAATCTTAAGTTTCCTACTAATTTTAGCTATTATTTTAATTAGTAGCTAATTTCAAGGAATCTATTTATCTATTATCTATAATAGAAAAAGGTTGGGCTGGGACAAGTGTCAACATGTGATGAAAATTTTTAATCTTTCTTCTTTATTATTTTTTATATTAATTCTTTGAAAACAATATGAACACACACAATTAACCAAGAGGGGGGGAGGGGTGAATTGGTTAAAATGCGGTCTTTAAAATTTCTTTAAAATAAGCAGCGGATTTAGGATCATATCACAAGAACACCCTTTTGAATAACAAATTTTTAGTCAATCAAGGCTCACCCTTCACAGAAAGCAATAGCAGAACAAGTTTATCTATTGATATTCAAATGATTATCCAAAAGAATAATAATCAATGGCAGAAAGATGAGATATAGAGAAAGTAATTAACACAAAGAGTTACATTGGTTCACCCCTCAACAAGAGAAGCTACATCCAATTTCTTCTAACCAAACCTTGGCTAGAGTTCTACAATTAACAAAATCTGTTCTTTACAAGCTTACAAAAGATCACCCTTTATCAACCCTAGATAAAGATCTGAAATCTAAAACCCTATTAGACTTCTAATGATCAAGGCATAGAGAGATCCTTTATCTACTCTTCTTCCCTCTAGAGAACCCTACTCTAGACAAGCCTAAAGAACCCTTTTGAAATAACAACTTACAAGCTGAAATGTAAAAATAAATTACACATAGAAACTAATGGAGAGAAACAATCCGATGATCCACAGTATATGAATGCATATGATTACCAATCTTGATCAAGGTTTAAAGCAAATAAGTTTCAAACCAAACTCTCCAAGAGCTTCTTAAAATCTTGTCCAAGAGAAAACCTTTCAATGAAACATGAATATTGAAATTTGTGGACAAGAGCTTTGTTACTCAGAGTATCTCCTCTCACTTTAGAAGACTTTTGAAAACTATGAAAATTTGTAATGTAATGATTTGTATTAGTTTCAAAAGACCTACTTGCTATTTATAATAAACTATTGTAACTGAATGTAATCGATTAAATAGTCAATGTAGTCGATTAAAACCACCAATGTAATCGATTAATAACAAATTCAATTGATTAAAATGTTCTTCAGCTTTCTGGAAAAGATATATGAGCAAAGTAATCGATTAAATTGCCATGTAATCGATTAAAAAAGAAAGTCTTGTTTTCCAAAACGTGCCAAGTAATCGATTACGATTAGATGGTAATCAATTAACACAAAAATAACCTATTATGTGTTTTGTACTATGTAATCGATAACTGTTACCTTGTAATCAATTAATTAGTTCTTCATGGCTTAAGTAATAGATTACCAAATTTTGGTAATCGATTAAGTCAGTGTAAAAAGTAGTTTTTCCAAAACTTAACCATAAGTATTTGGCTTCTTTATGCAATCATGGAAATCTGAAGCTTTTTAACAATACATGTGATTTGATAAAACATGAGTGCATGCCAATGAATGATGTTTATGCAATGCAAAGGATCATAGGATGAAACTCTTGACCAACTAACAAATTACACATGTTTTCAATTGAATGACATGTAAAAAGCTAAAATTAATCTAAGTTAAAGAGCCTCTTCATCTTGATCCTCTTCAAGCTCCCTCTGCTAACATTCTTGTCATCAAATCCCTAAATTTGTGGCACCTTTCAATGTCAAATATTTCTCTCTCTTATTTCCTTTATCATCTTCTCTCTTTTCTCAACTCTGAAACGTTCTTCTTTTCTAATGTTCTTTGTCTTCTCACCATTTGTCTCCTTCTCCTTTTTTACAAATGTTATCCTTCACCATAGTCTCCTTTTTCTCTTACCTTCTTCAATCACTCAATTTATTTTTTCTCTCTTTTAAAAATCTCTCACGCTTACCTCTTCCCCCTTTGGCCATCGACACAACGTATTTTTCGACCTCCTTGGGCAGCGGTTTGAAAAATAAACTAGTGAAATTGCTTATTCTCTTTTATCATCAAAATAATCATGGAAAGTAGCAACCATTCAACATCGCAACCCTCGTCGAAGGTGCCTTTGCCAGCCATTGTGACTACAACTTCTTCATAATTTTTTTTTTATAATTTATAGTGATAGGTAGCAACAATGGTGAACAATTTTCTTGCTTTATATTTTCTTGGTTGATTTTGGTTTGGTCTAATTACTCTCTTTGTTTTTTCTCCTTCATCAAAATTTCTCTGATATTGTGAATATGGACTAAATTTGTTAAAAAGGTTTATTTGATATGGCCTATGGGTTAAAGTATTTTGTGGAAAAAGATACTAAACGAGTCTCTAATGAAGGGATGTATTATCTCAATGTGCTTTGTCCTTGAGTACATAATTGGATTTTTGGATATGTTGATGGCACTTATGTTATCACACAGCAATGGTATCTCTTGTATCTCAACACCAAAGTATTGAAGTTATTGCTTCAACCAAAGACTTTATGCACAACAGCTTCCAACAAAAATGTATTCAGCTTCAACAGTAGATAAGACAACACGTGATTGCTTCTTGCAGTGCCAAGAAATCAAAGAGCGTAACAAATGGCATGAACCACTGGTACTCTTTCTATCCAATTTGCACCCGGCAAAGTCAGAATCAGAATATCCAATTAAGCTGATAGATGTACCTTTTGGATACCACAGTCCTACTCTAAGTGTAGACTTCAGATATTTTAGGATTATTTTGACTGCTGATAGATGAGATTCTTTGGGATTTGCTTGATATCTAGCACACAAGCATACACTTAATATAATGTTAGGTCTACTTGCGGTTAAATATAGCAAAGAACCAATCATTCCCCTACATTTAGACTCATCAACATTTTTTCCTTTGTCATCTGAATCAATATAGGTAGATGTTGCCAATGGTGTTGCAGCATCTTTGCAACTTTCCATTTCAAATTTCTTGATCATTTCCAAACAATACTTGGCTAGGCAAAGGAAAGTTCCATTCTTCATTTGCTTGACTTGTAATCCTAGAAATAATGTAAGCTCCCTCATCATTGACATCTCAAATTCACTCTGCATTGAGACAGAAAATTCTCTGCACATAGATTGATTAGTTGAACCAAAAATCATGTCATCCACATAAATTTGAACCAACAAGATATCATTTTCTCTTTTCTTGATGAACAAAGTTTTGTCAACCTGTTATCTTATGAAAGATTGTTCAAGCAAAAATTTGCTCACCCTTTTATACCAAGACCTTGGTGCTTGTTTCAAACCATATAAAGCTTTTCTTAATTTGAAAACATGGTTAGGATGCTTGTAATCGATAAATCCAGGAGTCTGGTCTACATATATTTCTTCCTTTATGTAACCATTCAAAAATGCACTTTTAACATCCATTTGAAACAATTTAAAGTTCATCAAACAAGCATATGCAAGTAATAACCTAATGGCTTCTAATCTAGCAATTGGAGCATAAGTTTCATCATAATCAATGCCTTCCTCTTGGTTGTATCCTTTAGGAACCAATCTAGCCTTGTTTCTTATTATGATGCCACTTTCATCTAGCTTGTTTCGAAAAACCCATTTTGTGCCAATAGGAATATTAGTAGATGATCTAGGAACTAATTCCCAAACTTGGTTTCTTTTGAATTGATTCAATTCATCATGCATAGCTATTAACCAATGTTCATCCAGCAAAGCTTGATCAACACTTTTCGGTTCAATTTGTAAAACAAAAGCCATGGTATAACAAAGATTTCTTAAAGAAGATCTAGTAGAAACTTCTTGGGTACTTCCTCAATTATGTTGTCAAGGGAAAGATCTTTAGTAGTTGTCCAATCCTTGTGCTTTTGTAAAGGAGTTGACTGTTCTAGTTCATCATTTGGTTCAGCTTTTTATTTTTCATTCAAATCATTAAGTTGTAGAAATTCTTCCATTTGTCTTACATCAACATCACACTCCAAATTTTCCTTGGAAGGGTTAGTCTCATCACATATAACATTGATAAATTCCTCAACACACAATGTTCTTTTATTAAATATCCTATAAGCTTTACTTTGCAGAGAGTAACCAAGAAAAATTGCTTCATCAACTTTAGAATCAAATTTGCCAAGAGAATTTTTACCATTATTTAACACAAAACACTTGCAGCCAAAAGCTCTAAAATGAGATATGTTTGGTTTCCTTACTTTGTATAGTTCATATGGGGTTTTCTTCAAAATGGGCCTTATGAGAATCCTATTCAAAGTATAACAAACCGTACTTATAGCATCTGTCCAAAAGTGCTTAGGCAAATTTGTTTCATTTAGAAGTGTTCTTACACCTTCCTCAAGTGATCTGTTTTTCCTTTCCACAACACCATTTTGTTGGGGTGTTCTTGGAGCTGAAAAATTGTGATTAATTCCAAGTTCTTCACAAAACTTTTCAAAATGTTCATTTTGGAATTCTTCACCATGATCACTTCTAATTGAAACAATATTGCAAGCTTTTTCATTTTGAATTATCTTGGCCAATTTTCTAAATGTTGTGAATACATCACTCTTAGATCTTATGAATAAAGTCCATGAATATCTTGAGTAATTATCTACAATAACAAACCTATAGAAATTACCCCCCAAGCTCATGGTTCTAGAAGGACCAAATAAATCCATATGAAACAACTCAAGAGGTCTAGAAGTAGAAACAACATTTTTACTTTGAAAAGAATTCTTTGTATGTTTACCTCTTTGACAAGCTTCACATATTTTATCGTTCTCAAACTTAAGCTTAGGCAATCCTATAACCAAGTCCTTTCTTACAAGCTTGTTCAAATGATGCATGTTTCTATGACTTGCTCTTCTATTCCATAACTATGTTTCATTAGTGCTCACAAGACAACTAGTGTTTTAAATGAATGCATGGTCAATGGACAACACATAAATGTTACCCTTTCTGTTACCAACATGGATAACTTCACCAGTTTTACTGTCACAAATCAAACAACAGTTGTTGAAAGAAACTTTGAACCTTTTGTCACATAGTTGGCTTATGCTTAGGAGATTATGTTTCAAGCCATCAACATACAAAACATTTCTGATCATAGTCTTAAGGTTGTCTCCAATGTTTCCTTCTCCAAGTATCTTCCCTTTGTTATTATCACCGTAAGTGACAAATCCTCCATCTTTTAGTATGACATTTGTAAGCATGGATATATCGCCTGTCATGTGCCTAGAGCAGCCACTATCAAGATACCATAGTGATGATCTTGCTCTTAGACACACCTGCCAAATTCAAATTAATTAACAAGGAAAGGTACCCAATTGAGGTTGGGTCTATAGGGGTTAGCTACTTTCTTCTTCTTTTACACCCAAATACATTCTTCATTAGACATATAATATTTTCTTGCATAACATTTAAAATATGTATGTCCTTTCTTCATACAATAGTTACAAGTTATAGCTCTTGATGATCTTTCAAAATAAGCATTTTGATTAAACTTTGGTTTATAAAAGCTCATTTGATTCTTCTGTTTTGGTGATACAAATTTAGTTTTTCCATAATATTTTGAACTATGTTTGTAACCCAAACCAGAAGTATCTCCAGCATATTTTTGCACACTTAACATTTCAGCCAAGTTGCATTTTCCTCTATAAAGCCTTTTTAAAAGATCAACCAAATAGTTATTTTCAGAAAGAAGTAACTGTAAAATATGGGAACACTTCACACTTAACCAAGAGGGGGGTGAATTGGTTAGTCTTGGTAATTTAAAAATTACTTAATGAATCAAAATCAGAGTTTCTTTGCCCTTTGGATCTTTATCACAAAAACAATCAAGAATCTTTATCCAAGATCAATCCAAGACTTGTAATGCCTCAAGAAACAACATTTAAAAATAGAATTCACAAAGAGAATAATCAAATATGCAGAAAATGAAAGAACACAAGATTTATACTGGTTCACCTCAAACACTATGAGGCTACATCCAGTTTCTTCTACTTAACACTGGAGTAGAGTTCCACTATTGCAAATATTATTCTTACAAGCAATTACAAGCTTCTCTTTATCAACCCTAGATAAAGTTCAGAAGTCTAAAACCCTATTAGACCCTTAGAAGCCACACCCACACTGAGAACACTATTCAGTTGTCTTTAGAGAAACACTATCTCTAATCTTACAAGAAAAACCCAATTACAATAGAACTTCACATACAAAGATTCAATCAGAAACTTTACAACAACAAAGAGTAAGGAAATAATTCATCTGATGATCCAAGAATGATATGCATATGAATGGAAAAACCAGGTTGAATGCAGAAACATATGCAGAACAACTTTTCCTTAAACTTTGTAAAGAATTGTCTTTGCTTCACTAAATTCTAATGACCCATTTTTGTTTGAATGGAAGCAAGACTTTTAGAACCCAGAAGAAAGCCTTTGTGAATGCTTAGAAAGCTTTTAGAATGCTCAGTGCTAAAAAATTCAAGTTCTACTTCCTTCTCTTAATCAGACAAGGCAGGGTTCTATTTATACTAAAAACAGTAACTGAAATAATCGATTAAAAGCGCTCCTGTAATTGATTTTTTAGCATTTGTAATCGATTACATATGCTTCCGTAATCGATTAAACCGTTCATAGCAAGTTCTAGGTTACAACAACGGGTCATTTAATTGATTATCCCGACGTGTAATCGATTACTCCAGAAGGTATGAAAAATTAGTTTGTGCTGAGTAATCGATTAAAATAATTGGTAATCGATTAAGACAGGCTTTGTAAAAACAAATGGTAATCGATTAAAGTAGAGTAAGTAAAAAATCATGTTTAAGTAATATAATCGATTACAACAAATAGTAATCGATTAAGGCAGAGTGAGTGCAAAATATGTAATGAACTAAGTAATCGATTAAAATGAATGGTAATCGATTAAGGCAGTGTGATCACTTTTTCTAAGTATGAAGTGTAATCGATTACGGATTGGTGGTAATCGATTAAACCAGTC
>PYAF01001684.1:211227-232674 GCA_007407185.1 Glycine tomentella | reverse complement strand
ATGGTCATAAAAGGTAATATTTTAAATTTCCCATTTCCACCTATTTAATAACCTTTATGGATTGTCGATAAAAACTTATATTAACTATTCTGATCAATATATATTCTATTGAAAATAATATTTTTTCTTAATTTTCTTTATCCCCCTTCAATAAAGATTCAAATCAAGCATTACCCCTTTTTTTTTTTTTTTACCGAAGTCAAGTATTACTTAAAATGTCACATATTAGAATTTGGGGCAAGAAAATAAATGAAAATTGAAACAATATAGAAAGAGTTTTTCTGAACATCGTAGTACGCAATTAAGATGGTACTTGTTTTTATATCAATGGTGTTATCTCGTGAAATAACAAGACTAATCAAAGGGGTTTTCAGCTAATTTTTGTTCCAACATGATTCCAAAATTTGAATCTGTGATCAAGTGATTTGTTAGTTGAAAGAGGAAATTTGTCTCTCAACTAAACAGGTTCTCAAGTACATCCGAAAAACGCTTGGTTGACAATGAATTCTAATAGAACTTAGAGATAATTAGGATGAAAAGATAAATTACTTTGAAAATGTATAAAGTATAAAACAAACAAACTGAAAGAAGAATATATAACTGAAAATGATAATTGTATTGATTGATTGGTTTTGCTTTCTAATATTTTTCAAACACCTATTTATTCAAGCCACTACTCTATTCTTTTAACAAGGTTGGTTGCTTCCAAACCTTAACTCTAATATTGTGGTCTTGGTTCCGAAGAATCAACAAGTTGACCATATTGAGCAATTACGACCTTAGCGCTAGCTAACTATCAGGTCAAAATAATCACAAAAAATTTTTGGCTGATGGGTTAGCCAAGATAGCTCCCCTTATTGTTTCTCAACAGCAAAAAGGCTTCATCAAAGGACGTCAAATCTAAGATTGTGTTTGCATGAAATCAAAAGCGACCAACATGCCTGACAACAAAGCTTATGGTGTAACATAGCTTTAAAACTAGACACTGTTAAGGCTTTTGATACCCTTGACTATGAATTTTTGCTTAAAGTGCTGAGGAGATTTGGCTTTAATGATACTTTTTGTTCATGGATTGAAACTATTTTGCTCTCGACTAAGCTCTCGATCTTTTTAATGGGAAATCAGTTGGTTTCTTCCCTTGCTTGCACAAGCGAAGTTAGCTAGGGGTAGGGGTGGACATGGATTGGATTTTTAAAAATCCAATCCATATCTACTTAAATGGATTGAATCTTAAATCTATATCCATATTTTTCTAAAAACAATTTGGATTTAAGATCCAATCCATTTAAGTGAATATAGATGTGGATATATCCAATTTATATCCACTTAAATATTATAGTATTTTTATATAAATTTTAGTAATTAAACACTAAAAAATAAAAATTTAGCACATATCCACTTGAACTTGATAAGAATTACTTCAAATATCGGAATTAATCATAGACTTGAACTTGACCAAGTTCTATCATAACCACACTCAAATTACTAAAATTCTTAAAGCTCAATAACAATTACATATCCTTAAAGCACAATTCAACCATCTAATTCTCATTGTTCATAGTATTATTCTAGAAAAAATAACGAAACTATATTTCTGAAATATCGAAATCCAAGAGTCCATTCATCCATTCAATGGTCCGTCAGTTTCACTCAGATGTCTGACTTTCATCAACTTCAATGCTACCTATGCCCAAAACCATAGATTTTATTATTTCAGATGTCTTGACATAAAGGGGGAAAAGGAAGTGAATGAAGGATATTAAATATGAAAATAAAGCTACCTATATCTAATTATTACATAAATTTTATTATTTAATCATAGCTCATTTAACCTTCTTTTTAATCATTAATATTCGGATTCTGGTATATGTCCCATGTGCGAGTAGTAGTGTGCAGACATGGTATTTAACTTGTGAAATACTATGCCTAAAATGATGCAGACCACATGCCGCAACAACAACAAAGAGAGGCAACCTTTTTTTGTTAGAAAAAGCATTCTACATCAATCAAACATCGCTATTATATTTCTGTACAAACCAATCCTGTGATCAATCCGAACTACATAAACGTACAAACAATAATGATGCAGCAAATGGCTATGCACCTTTGTGGTTAGAATTTATTCAATTTAACACCATGTAGTGAGAGAGAGTCCAAGAAGGCTGCAAGTTTGGAAAGAAACAATTATAGGTACCAAAATTAAAACACTTATTTTATAAAAACTAAAAATATATATAAGCCTTTTCAGTGTTATTACATTGTTTTTTTTTTCTTTTCCAGGCTAAAAGAATAATGAAAGTTAAGATCAGTTGGCTACTTCTAGGAGCAATGCAACATTTTCTAGCAGTTCTTCAAAATTAAGAAAATTCTCAAATGTGAATAAGAATTAATTACTTAAGTACTTTGCCATGATGTAAGAACAAGTCCTGACTTGCCATTTCATAGCATCATGCCAAGGAGTTGATATAGTCATAGAGAATTAAAGACAATAAGCACGGCATTTTCAAAGTTCTCCACCTCATTGATAGGACCTTATTAACTATAACAATAATAAAATATTAATCATAATGATGAGAGTAGGAAATAAATTAAACTTGCGCCAGAATTTGACATCAGCAATTGAGTAATAATCAAGTGGTAGTTATTGGATACTTAAACTGTAAATACTTTGCTTGAAACATGTCTAGTACTCGCAATCAAAGACCAAAACATAAAGAATGAAATAGTTTTACCAACAAAATAATCCCTCTTTTAACAGTAACAGATTATTACTGACAATACAAAACATAGAGAATGAAATACCACATATACGTGTCCATGTACATAACAAATTATATGTCATCAAAATAACAACAAACATTATTGGGGCAGAAACTATATATTACCACAGATTACTTGTACCGTAACATCAAAGGAATAGGTTCCAAGGCTTCCGATTCATTTCTCACTTCCCCTTTTATGGAAATAAAAAGCTTTCATTCCCTTTTTGAGACAGGAACGCCTATTAATGTAAATCACAAAATTATTATTCACCGAGGCATTTCATCGAATAGGTTTGAAGCAACAAAGCAAAGGCATATAGTTATATAACTAATAAAATACACTAATATATAGTGACAAAATCAATAGGAAAGGATGGTTCCTGATTAGGCCCATCTAATCTAACGAATTAAGCTAATTACACAAATCAAAGCCTAATCTCGCAGCCTAAAGTTAAAGTGCAGAGTTTCTGACTTCTAATCCTAAAATGACCCTCAAAATGATAGAATTGGCCCAGGTTTATCTCTTACAAAATTGTATCACAATTCCTTATCTTTCCAGGGACTACTCATATGCTCCATTTGAAGTTCTGTAGAATCCTATAGGTCCGATAGGTCAAGTAAACACAAAATCCAAAAATAAGAAACAATTATCAATTAAGATTAATTATTTTCCTAAGACCAAAAATGAGTTGAAGTGAGAAAATAAGAATCCAAGAGAAGTCAAATAAGTTAAGAATAACATACAAAAATATTAACTAAAAATGGTGTTAGGACTCTCAGCAAGCATACCGATTTGTCATTGTAAGTTACAAAATTTATAAGAGTTCGTCTCCACAGGGACTTTAGCTACTCAGTTAATCCAAAGAGAATTTAACAGTTCAATAGTTATATACAAGTAGGATGAGCGGAATTTCATTTGTTTAAGAAAGTAACGGTAAATAACTAAACTTAGCAAAAATGAAATATACTTATGAGAAAGTGGGATTGGATTTCATCATTCTTATCCTTAGTATTCAATTACCGTTTACCATGTATAAATCAATTTCTATCTTTATTGATGCACACTATTTTACCCCTAATCGATCTCTCGCATTCGAGTTCTAAGGATATCTACCGAATATCGATCCCTCGCATATGAAGTAAATACCCCAGCATTATAATCGTAATCGCATGCTATTTGCAATCAAAATGTTATGTCTTATTCCTAGCAATGTAACTTAATGAGTAAAATCATTCGGTTCAAACCCTAAGATTACTTTCCAGTCTCACTTAGGATTAAATTCATGAAACTAGTGATCAAGTAGAATCAAGCATTAAGGATAGAATGAAATTACCAATAAGGAATAGAAATGATTCATGCATAAATAAATATTAAAAGAGAGACATATGGATAAGAAAATTACATCCAATCCTTAGAGAAGCTAGCTACTCATTGTGGAGAGAACCTCTTCAAGGAAAGAATTGCTGAAGGGCCCCATCACCACTTCTCTCTGGCAGAGTCTCCACTAATCCTCACTTCTCTTGCTTTCCTAACCTATCTACTTACTAATATTTAAGCTCCTAAGCCTAAGGAACAACAAAGGAAGCAAGAATGAAGCAAATTGGATACCAAATGATGCCAGCTTCCACTCGCCTGGGCACCCATTTTGGCCTACAGGAGCTTGCCTGGGTGAGTTAACCCTGCTTTCTTGGAACTTGATGTCACCCAGGCGAGCCAAATACACATGGTTTGGTCGCCTGGGATAGTTAATGCCTTAACCATGAAGAATTCTTTGGGCTTTGATGGATTTTGGGCCTGGATTGCTTATAACACCTCCCATGTTTGCTATGTAAGCCCTCCTTGCTTGCTTTGCTAATTCGGAAGCCTCGAAAATCCACGGAATATATCAAAATACAAAGCATGATTGGATTAATCTTCCAAAATATGAACAACAACTTTTATACAAGCACTAGGTGCTATTTAACTAGGTTTAGGGCAAATTTATAATCAAATCTTCTGAAATCAAAAGATAAGTGCCTGTATTTGAAACATGAATTTAACTGAATTAAGGCACTTAGCAAATGGTCAATTAGTCCTCCATCAACTTTTGGTGGATAAATGGCTCTCCAACCCATTATTGAAGTTGTAAATTTCCCACTTCTTCTTTCAACTCACATGGAAGCCACGATTGATCTTTTTGTCCATTACAATTCTTGGTCAATTCCTAATTTGATTAAAGGAATGTTTCCAAAGCTAACTAGGGAAATTGAAACTATGGTCATCCAAGTTTACCTTTCGAAAGATAGGCTTGTTTGGAACAATCCACCAATGACCACCTATCTCTTAAATATGCCTACTGTTACATTCAACAATGTGTTGCCTCTCAATCCAATTTCAAGGACCTCTACCACTCTTAGATATTGCCATCAGCTTCTTTCTTGCTCTAGCAGATCATGCATGGCAAACTCCCTACAGATGACAAGCTTTGGGAGAGAGGTTGCCACATTATTTTGATGTGCAGCCTCTGCGAAGGCGATTATGAATCTTTCAAGCATTTAATTTTTCAATGTCCTTTTTCTGTTAGAATTTAGAATTGGATCCAAACTTTATTTTATCATGCAACCAGTCTTAGCTCCATCAATGAGCTTCTCTCCTCTATTACTACTAGTTGGCCAAACATATGTAAGACATCGCTTTGGAAATAACTACTTTTTCTATTCGGGCAATATGACACTGTAGAAACAACAAGAGTTTTAATAACAAAGCCAACTCTTTCCACTTAGCTATTGCATTGATAATTGAGAAAATTAGAATTACAAGTAATGCTTCTTCAGCTTGCATGAACTCTTTTATCTATGAGTTTGTCACTAAGAAGCAACTTGGTATATTGGATCATCCTAGAAGAGCATATTGCATTTCTCCAGTCACTTGGAACCCTTCTTTGTAGGGATGGGTTAAGTGCAAAGCTGACGGCTCTGTAAGGGCTCTCTTGGCTTGGCGAGTTGTGGCGGCATCTTCAGGGATCACTTTGCTAACTCTCTTGGTTGTTTTTCTCAGAATTTGGGTGTAATTAATTCCTATTTTGCAGAGCTTATGGGTTCCATCTTAGCTATTGAGATAACTTTTAACATAGGTTGTCTGAACCTTTGGTCAGAATGTGATTCAACTTCGGTAGTTCAGTCCTACAACAATCTTGACTTAGTTCCTTGAATTCTAAAAAATAGATGGTTTAATTGTATAACTTTAACTACACAAATGGATTTTGTGATAGGCCATATTTATAGGGAGGGAAACACCTGCACAAACTTGATTACATCCAAAGCTCATTTATGTTACAACTTTCATTGGTGGGAGGTTATCCCTCATTTTTTGGTCTTAGATTTTAACATGAATAGATATGGAATTACAAACTATAGGTTCAAATAATTTTCCTTTCCATGGGTTTGGTCCCCCCCCCCCCATGTGTTTTATTATCATCTATTTTTTGTTTAATGAAATTTCATGGTTGTTTATTTTCTTTTCTTCGCTAAGGGTGCAGACATAGTTGGGATGCTCAGTGTTTTCTTGCCTCAAGTGGTCACTTAAAAAAAAAAACCTATTTATACATAATTTGAGGAATAACTGGTGTCCGATCTTTGTGAAAACCAATGTATATACACGGTATTCTTTTTATTCGCATCTAATGGACTTACTCACATAAACTATTCTATATTAAGTATATATGATGTCCAATCATGTATTGAATTCATGTTAGGCACAAAGGGAATTTTACAAACTCAACTTTTACAAATTCATTTTTGTTGAAGTGATAATAGAAAGGGATAGAAGAAATCACAAAAATATTCCTTAGATTTCCTTTTTGGTGAAAAGAAGAGCACATACCATTGTCCGTACATTTTATTCCCTCTTTCTACAAGAATGCAACATGTTGCAAGTTGATAGACAACAGTCACCTCAAGGCAAGCACTAATCCCATATCAGATCTCTTCCTTGAAGGCTATATAAGGCGACCCAAGCTCTGCTATCAATAAAAAGAAAAATAAAGAGAAAAATGAGTAAAAGCATTTGAATTCATAATTTATCAAGTCATTGGATGATACATTATAGTGCTTAATTAGTTCATCCTTTACTTAGCAAAGTTATTCCATTGTATTCAAGCTTAAGTATTTACCCACTCCATTGAGTGATTTAAATTTGTGCATTCATTTAAACATCTTTGTTTGTGAAAGTCAAGAGTGGTTTAGTGTTAAAAAATACTTTGGTGTCTTAGATTCAGGAAGAGTCTAAGGGTATGCTGGAAGTGACCTAAACAACACTATTGTATCCAGGAGTGGCAGGACATAATACTTGTTTATAATCAAGCTTTGATTAGTTAAACCATTCATAAGTCTGTGAAAGAGAATTGGATGTAACTTTGTTTGAGTGACCTAGTATAAACATTAAGTGTTTCTACTTTTCTCTTAAGTTATTTGACTAGTATTATCTTAAGCTTATTTTGACACACTTTGTCACACATGTGTTCTTTTGAAAACCTTTGTGAAAACAATATTTTATCTTGCATTGGACGATAGTTTATTGTTTGCATCAAAACTGTTTTTCATCGATACATTTAGTAACTTTGTTTTTGTATATCTATTTGTGAAAAATATCTCTTTGAGAAAATGTTTTCATATTTATCTAACACACTATTCAGCCCTTCCGTCTAGTGTGATATCTATTATTTCAAGTACTTGTTTAGGATCATTAGATGAGATTAGGATGGGCGGGTACAACATTGATGGCCTCTTAATTTGCAAAACTTTGTTCAAATTTATGCTAGGAATGTGCCATGCCCAAGGCGTTTACCATGGGTAAGTCGGGGTAAGTTTGAATTCTTATTTTGAGCCTCTTGGAAAACACGTCCATGGCATTATCCAGGCGGGTAGGCCATGGTAGGTTCTAATTGTAAATCTGAGTTTTCCTGGAGCATGCCATGCCCATGGTGTTTACCACAGGCTAGTCGTGGTACATCCTGATTATGTAGTTGTGTCAGTTTCTCACTTTCCTTTGCATTTCCAAACTCTTTAACTCCTTTCTTACTTCTTTGATTATCATGGGAGGTATTGAATATATGTCTTGATGAATTATGAAGTGTGTTTAATTGAGTTTTATGCATGTAGGGTTCCTTGCTAAGCTTGGGATCCCTTAAACTAAGAATGTTAACAGGTTTTCTTACCTTCCTCGTGAGTAATTTAAATTGCTAGTAGATGTTATATGTGTAGTAAATGTTAATGATGAATGTGGGAGATCAATATGAACAAGTCAACAATGAATGAAGGATATGTGTGTATACTTGTGGTAAAGGGAAGTTAAAGACTATGGCCCTTCAGACCGGAGGGGGATACATGTAAGAGGTCCAATGTTTTCCTTTAAATGATAGGTATTTAACTTATATTTTATACCTTAAGTATAAAATTGTACACATTTAATAAATATCAATTCGTGCAGTTCAACTAATGATTCACTTGTCCAACCATTGACCTAATACCCTAATTAACTTAATCACCAATTTAGTTTTAAACTAATAACTAAGTATAAATTTTTCCTAAATATTTTTATTTCCTATGTCTTAGGTATGGTAATGGTGTTTGCACCTCAAAGAATGTAATGAATACATATGAATTCATTTGCACATTTCACCTGCAAAGTCAAGGGAATTATTTATAGATGAAAAGATGAGTACACTACTAAATAGTTTGTGACTTTAATTAAGTTCGTAACTTACATGACAAAGTGAAGATAAGAAGTACTACTATGTTATATCATATCACAACATGTAAGAATAATTAAGTTTGTAATTAATATGATATTACGTGACTTTGATTGATTCATACCTAATTTTTTGATCGAGGTCCATTGCAAGCTAAAGGTCTAGAAGGAGAGCCTGGAGAACTTCCTTTGGTGACTTTAAAGGACCCAAGACAAGAGCTAGAACCTAAGCCCTTCAAGACCACATCAAAGCTAACTTGGACAATCATGAAGAAGCACACCAACTCAAGGATAACAAGGGCTGGATTTTGATGTCTCAAGTTCAATTTAATTCCATAAATTCTAACACTTGTTAGAAGCAAAAGTAATGACAATAAAATGGCTTTTTAGTGCAATTGTGTAAAGAGGTGTAGGTGCACTTGTGTGTAAATTGTGTAGCACCTTTTTAAGCTTGTTGGCTGCACCTTAAGGCTTAAAATCTGCACCTTAGCACAGTTTGGGTCAGCCAAGAGTCATTTTGGGAAACTGGCACCTCAGCTTCATTAAGCTTGCATTAGGCTCCCTTAGTTTGCATTACAAGCTTCATTTGAATTGTCATTTCATGTGCATTTAGTTAGTTAATTTCGTGGTTTTATAAGCTGCCCCAAAATTAAATGTAACTAACTTTGTTCATGTTAATGCAAATCTGAAATTTGTGTGAAAGTTTCTCTCTTGTTCTTGTGCAAGAACCTGGGTCTTATCAATGACTTCTCAATGCTATTGTGACAATTCTTCCTAGACTTATTGGAGAGCTTCTCCATGGTGTCTTCCATCTTCATCCCTAACCTTTCTCCATCTTCCATTGCTATCCATCAAAACTTTCTTCACCCATGTTCTTGAAAGATTGTTGAATAGTGAGTTTCATTGCAAGGTAGATTTCAGAAATTAATGTCTAATGGATTTAGACATACATCATGTTGAGTTCTAGCTCTTGTTATGGGTCCTATAAAGCTAACCAAAGGAAGTGCTTCAAGCTCTCCTTCTAGACCTTTAGCTTGCAATGGACCTCCATCATCCCCTCCTTCTTGAAAGGAACTTGACCTCAAGTTTGCTTCCTCACTTGTACCTTCAACAACCAAAGAAAGATCACAAACATTAAAAGTATTACTCACACAAATCTTGAAAGGTCCATCTCCTATAGGTTGATGAAGGCCATCACAAAACAAATGGGAGACTTACAAACCAAAATGGCTGAAAGATTTGAGGAGTTACAAAGGGATACCCAAAGAAGGAGTAATTTCATTGGAAGTGTAGATAGAGAGGCTCATGACAATAGGAGGGTGAGTGAGTATGCATCCTCTCATAGAGAAAATTATGAAGATTGGGGAATTTAATTGCTAATGGGTTCAACCATACATCATGTGGTATCTAGAGCCTAATCCTTATGGAATTCTTCTTCAAGTTCAGTGCTAAGAACTTCCCAAAGGTAAAAATCTGCACTTATCCGAAAACCATAAATCTTCTTCTATTCCTAGTTTTCTTGAAGCTTTTGTGAAAATCTTGGTGGTGTGGGCTTTGTTGTGTGTTCTGCCATTTAACCTTGTGTTTAGCTTCAAGTTCTTGTCAAATTCATGTCTTCATGTTCTTCATGTTCTTTATGTTCTTGATATTTTTCTAATTTTCTAGTCTTAATTTTTGTCAATTTGTGTTAGTAGTTCTTTTTGTGTTGTATAACATGCAAACTTTGTGAAGTTTGGTTTCTAACAATTGAATTTGCTTGGTCTATCCTCCTTATGCACTTTGGAACAGCCAATATATCTTTAAGTTGTCTCATTAAATTCCAATTTGAGTTGTGCTTCTCTAAAATTTTGCTTTTGTTGCTTGTCTTTTAAAAATTCCAAGATTTTGTCTTAGAGTTTTCTTGTTCTTGGACTCTTGAGTCTAGCCTAGAATTGTTTCTTATTTCACTATAGTAAAGAAGCTTGATTTTGAGTCTAGCCTAGAATTGTTTCCTATTTCACTATAGTAAAGAAGCTTGATTGGATTGGAAGTTTTTGCTTAAGAACTATAGAGAGGGACAAGAGTGGAAAAAGGCAAGAGTGAACATTAAAGAAAAATCCTAGATAAAGTGTGCAAACACGAGTGTGAGTGACAAACACTTATAGAGTGGTGAGAATTTTCTTATATACTTGTGTTTTTACTAACCATTGCTTTTGAAGGATGAACTCAATAGGAGATGAGGCTTTGTCACCTAAGACCTCTAGGTTGATGAAAGCCATTTCAAAACAAATGGAAGACTTACAAACCAAAATGGATGCAAGATTAATAGTTAGTTGTTATTTTTCCTAAGCAAAATGTTGTCACATTGTTATGCTCCCTTTGACATCAATTCTCAAAGGATGTAAAGAATTTGATAGATGAATAAGTGTTTATTTTAAAAGTTTTACTTGGTTAAATGTAGTTGTCTATCAAATAATTTGTATACATGTGTTTAATTATAAAGATATTTATGTGGTAGAGTATCACAAGTGAACAACCCAACACAAGTGGTGTCACATGTAAGTATTTTTAAACCAAATATAGAATCACGGTCAGTTATTTTCCTTGAGTGTTTGGTCATTCATTTTTTTTGGTTAACTTGGTGAATTATGTTAATCTATCTTATTGAAGGCTCAAAACCCAAGGATGAGATGGTGGAAGCTAAAGGAGGAGAATCATATAGAGTTTAAGGAAAACATGTTACGTGAAGGACCGTGGGAGTTTATTGGAGAAGCTAATGAAATATGGAATAAGATGGCAATGTGTGTTCAAAATGTGGGAAGGAGGGCACTAGGTGAAAGTAAAGGAAACAAAGTTCTTACAAAGGAAACATGGTGGTGGAATGGAGAGGTGCAAGAGGCTATTAAAGAGAAGAAGGAATGCTTTAGATCTTTACACAAGTGTCCCAATGATGAGAATTTGCAAAATTTTATAGTAGCGAGGAAAAATGCAAAGAAAGCAGTGTGAAAAGCTAGAGGCAAAGTTTTTGACGATTTGTATAAAAATCTTAGGAGCAAGGATGGGGAGAAAGGTATTTACAAACTTGCAAAAATGAGGGATAAGAAGAGTAAAGACCTCATCCAAGTTAGATGTATCAAGGATGAAAATAAAAAGCTTTAGGTAAGAGATGAAGATGTAAGCGAAAGATAGCTAAACTACTTTAACAAACTTTTTAATGGGAATGACGACAAGAGTGAGGTGGATTTGGAGGACGTATTTGATTATCTGAATAGAAGATTTATCCGCAGAATTAATACACATGAAGTTAAGGAGGCTTTAAAGAGGATGAAGAATAATAAAGCTTTGGGACCTGATGACGTCCTTATTGAAGTGTGGAGAGGCTTGGGAGATGTGGCAATAAGATTTTTAATAGGATTCTTCAAACAAATAAGATGCAGGATGCTTGGAGGAAAAGTATGCTTGTGCCTATTTTCAAAAACAAGGGAGATATCCAAAATTGTTCAAACTATAGAGGCATCAAGCTCATGAGCCATACTATGAAGTTGTGGGAGAGAGTTATCGAACATCGCCTAAGGAGGGAGACCAAGGTTTCCATAAATCAATTTGGATTTACGCTAGGAAGATGTACCATGGAAGTTATCGTCTTGATGAGACAATTAATGGAAAGGTATAGGGAAAAGAATAAAGACTTACATATGGTGTTCATAAATCTTGAGAAAGCATATGATAGAGTCCCAAAAGAAGTCTTATGGTGGACTTTTGAGAAGAAAAAGGTAGCATTAAAGTATGTTAATGCAATCCAAGATATGTATGATGGGGCTACCACATATGTGAAAGCTTGTAATGGGACATCAAGGTATTTCCTATCACGGTAGGTGTTCACCAAGGTTCAGCTTTTAGTCCTTATCTCTTTGCCTTAGTGATGGATGAACTAACGAAAGATATTCAAGAGGAAGTATTGTGGTGTATGCTTTTTGCAAATGATATTGTGCTTATTGATGAGACCAAAGATAGTATTAATAGGAAATTGGAATTCTGGAGAAACACTTTGGAGTCTAAAGGATTCACGAAAAGCAAGAGCAAGACGGAGTAAATGAAGTGTGAGTTTTCGAGAGTAAGAGATGGTGATCAAGAAACAGTACATCTGCTTGCTCAAGAGGTTCCCAAGAAAGATGTCTTTAGATACTTGGGATCAATGTTACAAAAAGGTGGTGAGATTAATGAAGATGTAAATCATAGAATTACAGCAGGGTGGACGGAGTGCATCAGGGTTTTGTGTGACCGCAAAATTCCCCTTAAGCTGAAAGGAAAATTCTATAGAACAGTTGTAAGACCGGCAATGCTATATGGAGCGGAATGCTGGCCAACACATAGGCAACATGAGCATAAAATAGGGATAGCAGAAATGAGGATGTTAAGGTGGCTGTGTAGATATACGAAGATGGATAAGATAAGAAATGAGGATATTCGAAGAAAGGTATCAGTGGTACCGGTATGTGAAAAGATGAGGGAGCATATATTGAGGTGGTTTGGGCACGTTATGAGACGGCCACTGGATGCTCCTGTAAGAACAAGAGTTTGTTACCAAGAGCTCGACACAAAGAGAGGTAGAGGTCGACCAAAACTTACCTGGGGAAAGGTAGTTAAACAAGACCTAATAGAGTGGGATATATATTGGTGGACAGTATGTCTTAGGACGGAGTGGAGAAAAGCTATAAGCTTGATAAAGGGTTAAACCCATTAGTAGTTCTATGTTCCAGTCATTCCCTTGTTTTAGCTCTTTTCCTCTTCTTTTCTCCCTTCTTCCTTTCACCTTTTTTCTCTCTTTTGTCTTTTTTCAACTTTTTGCTTCCCCTCTCCCTTTCTTTTTTTGTCTCATTAACGATTTATCATTGGGTTCATCTACCACCTACCCTAATTAACTTGGGTTAAAGGTGTTGTTGATGTTGATGTTAATCTATATTATTGTCATTTTCTAAAACAAGTTATCGACAATCAAAAGTGTAGTTATTTTGTAATGAGATATATGCTCGACATCATATCCACATTTATTGTTGATTTCTTAGTAGGATTAATTAAATTTTTCGCAACTTAATTTTTTTTGAATTTTTTTTATTATAGTTATTAGTTGGTTAAATTACATTGTAGGTGCTTGAACTACTTAACAATTTTTAATTAAGTCCTTGAACTACTTGACATTTTTCTTCAATGGTAATTAGGCAAAGGTTTTGTTATTGATATTCTATTATGAATTGGTTATGTGTGAAATTGGGTTCACTACTTTCTATTATGTATCAGGAAAGTTGTTTGTTTTAGTATTTCTTTTTTATATAAAAAAAGCTTTATGTGTTTTTTGCGAACATAATTGATCTAGAAAGTGATATAAAAAGACAATTTTCTAAATTGGTTGTTAATTACAAGAACTGACTTAGAAAGTTTTTTTTTCTAAATTGATTCTAATCACATATCAATCTACAAAATGAACTTTTGATATCAATTGATTCATTTTCCTTTAAAATTGTTCTAAAAATAAAAAAATATTTCATTTTTTTTAATATTGCATGGCTAACCATAGCTTGATAGTTTTAAAATTTAATATCCAATAATTAAACCCTAAAATCTCCAAAAAAAAAAAAATCTGCATGCTCCATTCATGTTGGACATGTGAATTGATCATTTCCATTTCATAATGTATACAACCCTTGTAACACCCTTCTACCCTAAGATACATACACTTATAATATGACTAAAGTATATTGTTACAAATTTGAATGAAAGGCGATAAAAGTATATCACATGTAATATTTCATAACATTAAAACTTAAACAACTTAGTATATATACATAATCTAGTTCAAATAACTTTTGGCACTCCAAAGGCCTTACAAAATCATTTAAAACAATTATAATGGAAACTAAATAGAAAATCAGACATGGACTTTAAGACTAAAATCTTATTCCCCGATGTTACTAGTTTCTAAGCATTCATAACCATAAAACTAATAACAATTTGAGGCTTGAGCCTCTTCTTTAGCATCATAACCATGATCTTGTAGAGACTAACCTACATTGGTGGCGTTCAACCTAAACACAAACAAATGGAAAGTGAGATACATCTCACAGAAGAAACTAAAGACATGATGCAAACATAGTATATTTCATACTTCATTCGCATTACAATATACATAAATATTTAACACATATGGACACATGCAATGTATGCTTGACTGACTCGTGTGTCGTATGCATGTGGTACTAGTCAAAACTTTACATGAAGTGATGAATCCACACGATCTGACACTACACTCTCACCAGCATGAGATGGTAGGAAGTGAGTTAGGGTTACTTTGCTTGCAAGTTCACATGCATCCTAGACTTGGATATGTAATTCAACATGCTCAAAATTATTAGCATTGCATTGATTCATGTTAGTTAGCCTTTACGAATTGAAACTTCGATAACTTTGTTTTTAAAACTAAGTTTCAATTGTGCATTAGGATAATCAACTATGTGCTGATATAGTAAACTATATCAAGCCTCTATTTCTCAAATTTGAGAATACCTCGCATTTTGTCAACTATCATTAGTACATAATTGGCTATATGGGTTTGAAGAGTATTTCGTTGACGCAAACAATTGACTATATAGAAATATAATCAATTGTCTTTTCTACATGAAACCCAGGTGATAAGAAGAACAATTTAGTCCACTATCTCGATGGGACAATCAACTATTTATGTTCTAAGGCTGTAAAAATGAGTTTTTTGAAGGAGCTCATGTGTGACACCTATTCTCTCATATTTTCACTGCGTTTTTCATTGAGAGAACCTTAGAAACCTTGAGTATCATCACCCTTTTGATCCAATGATGGAAAACTTATTTTTACTTTAAGAATAAATAGATCTTTGCATGGAATCACAAAGAGAAGTTGGTATTGCATAGGAAGTGTTTTTCAGCATTCATATCTTTCACTCATCAAGTGAAATCTTTCCTTAATTTTTGATTAATTTATATGTTCATTGAGTGGGTTATTTAATTGTGTTTATATAGTAGATTTCTACATGTAGGTTTGTAGTTCTTAATAGGTTTTCGAGGGTTTTGCATGTGTGGTTTCATGTGCATGTGAATTTGGTCGTAAAACTCAAATTTAGTGGAAAGATCCAAGTAAGGTTATTGTGAATCAAACTGGATGTAGATTTCTTTGAAATCAAACAAATATAAATTGCGTTTGCATCTTTTCTCTAACCCTTCATCTTGAAATTTCTTGTTGCTTAAGTTTCTTAACTTTGGGTTTTTTATATTTGCTTTGTATCATTGTGTAAATCTTTAATTTTGTTTAAATCAAAAAGGTATTTTCAACACACCTAAAATTCTTGAATCAACTAGATCAAAGGAAGCAAATTGTGAAAAACTTTTAATTGGGTTTAAAATCGATGTGAAATCAGTCCATCCCCCTTCTTGTTTTATGTTTCTATATGTCATTATTTCTAACACACTTCAACCCATGGGATCAACATGAGCTTCAAGTCCACACCAAATAACCTTCAAGGCAAAGCTCCACATGAACTCATTCATGGCCTCCTCTATTCACTCAACAATGACCTTCTGAAAAACTTATGCATTCATGATGCATGATCACATAAGATGCACATGGATTTACTTAATGAACATGTGGAGAATCCTATAACATTTTCATTAAAACTCATGTACCATGGCATTACTACATTCACATTCAATTCTCATAGCATTTTGTCAATAAGGTTAATCATGTAGGCATTACATCATTTTGCATATAGCAAAATTGAGGCACCAAGGACCATCGAGACATAAAAACATGTTTTGGGGTCCTTAAGAAATTTGTCATTTGTGCAACTTGTGTTAGGTGTGAGTTAGAGATCCTATAAAATCTACACACCCGTGCGACTTGGTTGCATGCTTATGCAACTTATGTTGGGTGTGTCACAAATCATGTGAAATTCACACACCCGTGCAACTGATTTGCACACATGTGCAATGTGCATAACAAACTTGCATTGTTGCATGATTTTGCTGATTTTGGGCTTTCCAATGACCCTCAAACACTCTAAACACCACAAATTGAAACCCTAGAGGTCTAAGATTGATTCTTATATGACCTACGATGCATGGAAATATCAAACATTTATCAATTACACCATTATTCAAGAACACCCACAAGGGGCAAAACTCAAAAACAAGCCAAACACTCTAAAATTTCTATTAATCAATTCACATAACCAAGCACATAACAATTCAATCACAAAGAATACAAGAGCTTTAGGGTGTTTATAACTCATAAAAGAATGAAACATAAAACCTAAGGGTTTGGAAACAAACCCACTACTTATCACAAGAATAATAGATAGTAAGAGAGAACTCACTCTCCCTTACCTCAAATATATGACTCCCAAAAGCAATGCAATAGTGGCACTAGCGTTTTCCCATATCTCTCAGTCCGCTCGTGGCTCGAATTAATGGCACTCCTCCTTTCTTTATCAAAGAGTCATATATAAAAGAATGTAAGTTTAAGTTCGGAAATACTTTAAAAAAATTATCTTAAGTGCTCCTTGGGCTAAGAACTCTAAAGCCCATACTGAATGGTTTTAGAAAAAGGCTCCACCTTCGCACGAGAATTAACATAATTTTAAATAAAACACACTCATCCCTATTTAATTAATTATAATGCCAGAGCACTAGTCCAACTTATAAACTTAACAACAAATATAATAATATAACAACACCACCAACAATAGTACATTATATTATTATCTATAATCTGAATATATATAACAAATATCAAGACAAGACAAGTTGATATTAAGAATAATAGTAATAATAATTACAAACACAACTAATATAATATGATCGGGGGCAGACCTACGTTTGGGTTGGAAGGAGCCTTGGTTCCCCTATATTTGTTTAATCAAGTTTTTTAATATTAGGTAATTCAATATCAATATCAATGACACATTTAACTTTAATTTGAAATAATAGATAATTCTAAAAAATAATTAAAATTAGGTAATTATTTTTATGTAGGGAATTTATTCATGTAAATAATATCATTTATATGTTATTTATATTTTAACGTTTTAATAAAATATTCTATTCTTTTTCAATATTTATTGAATAGGTAATTGTATTTTTGTTTCTTTAGATAAAATGTTTGAGTATTATTTATTTTTATTTTAAATAATTTTTCTTTTATAATTGTTCTTACCAAAATCTGAAAATTTTACGTGTGATGATGAGTGGGTTCCCAAACTTTATACGTCGGATGAGTGATCATCTTTTTTAGGAGAGGGACCTGCAAAACAAAGGAAATGTACTATGACGCTCAAATAAGTACATTAATTATTGAAGAATAATCAAGTGTATGAGAGTGGAGAATGTCGTGGATGTCTCGGATGAGTGTGAGTAAGCATGAGCATAAAAGCCTTCATGAAACTTGGTAAAAATTTAGAGAGAATCTGTATTTATAGCATGGAGTATGGGCCTTGGGCCTTTGTTTATGAGATAATATGTTGATAAGATAACAGATAATAATAGGTAGTTATATTTAAATTAGAGATAACTTGTACCTTGTAAATATGTGTTATTTGTATATAAATAACTGCTTGTAAATAACTTGGAGAGATATTAGGAGATTAGGTCGTTGCACTATCTCAAATATATATATAACACTCAAATATATATAATAGATTGACTCTTGCGGTCCAGGAGGAGCTTCTGGAAGCTAAGTAGATAGATGTTCACAGCAAGACTGACTTGGAGGGCGGACAAGTTATATTTGTTGTTTCAGGTTGACACTTAAGGCAGAAATATATACGATTATTGTAGCAGGGCGGGCACTAAGGATAAACACGTGGACAGTGACCCCACAATAATGTTCACATGTAATTTCACCAATTTGTACAGTATAATAATATATTGTAGTTTATAATCAAATGATTTTATTAACATTTGTTAATCGGTCAAACTTACAAACACTATATACATTTCTTTCTGACAACTTAAATTTTGAAATACATCAACACACATTTCATCTCTCTATCACCATTTTCCTATATTTTCTTTATTTCTCTTGTCTTGTATTTGCTCTTAATTCTTACTTTTTTTAGGTTTCACTATAATTTTAATCTCAGGATCTAGACCCGTGTTGCGGACTCGGCAAGTGTACCAATCATTCTAAGTAATGAAGTGATAAATAGAGTATCGTCTCCACGAGGATTGAGGCACTAATTTTATTATAATTATTATCTTTAAATTGGAAGTAATAATGTAATTAAGAAAATATGATTGTGATTTGGATTTAGAAATTATAATAAAATTGAATTAAATTTAAGAATTGCAAACATGATATTAATTAAAGATTATGCAGTAATGAGGAAGAGTTGTGGTTAAAGCATAATAACCTCTGCTCCCTACTCATGTGATTGAAATGATAATTAATTTCACTTAATACAATTGCTCAAAAGATCTGCCGTACTTAATCAATTAAATCCTGATTCCTCGATCATTTAACCCTTTAACCTAATCAAGAATTCTAATCCCTTAGTAATCCCTTTTTAGATTAAGCTTTGAGTTGGCAAATTCAGTTCTTTACAATCCTTCATCCCTATCCCTAGGTAATGTTGAAACTGTCACGTTATCGCTTTCAGAAACTAAAACCCAATATCCCTATTGTGAATTCTAGCCCTTAGAACCCCTAATAGATTGATCAAGTCTATCAATGGCAATCAGAGTTAAAGAACAAGATAAAGTGAAACAATTATAATAAACTTAATTAATATCAATTCAATCCACATAAGAGTTCACATTGGTTTATGGCTTCACCACAATCAAAGAAGAACTAGCCAGACATGATTATGTCTAGCTTAATACAAGAATGGTAAGATAGATGAGAAAGAATACAAAGAATGAAGAGTAATCAAACCCCTCAATCCTGACCTTCTTCTTGATCTTCCTCCGTTCTTGATCTCCTTCAATGCCTCCTTTTCTTGTTTTTGCCTCTGTGTTCGTCTCTAAATAAGTCCTATTACTTTCCTATTTATAGCCAGGTCTGTAAAACCCTAATATATTTTATTTTTATGCTATCTTTAAGCTGATTTTGAATTTTCGGTGTCGTCCGCGCGACTGGCGCCAGTCTGACGCGACTAGCGCCAGCTTCCAGTGAGTGTGGCGCGACCCACGCGGGATTGACGCGGTTAGCGCCAACTTGCAATGACTTTGACGCGATTGGCGTGGTCCTAGCGCTGATGGCGCGAACTTGCAGACACAGTTGGCTCCTTATCTTGCTTCTTTTCTTTCTTTTCTTGGCTCCTAATATCCAAATTGCATAAATTAGTAATAAAATCAATAATAATACAATTTACATTTATGTGGACCTTATTTGATATTATATGCTTAATTTCCTAATACTTTTAACCTAAAAACTACTGTATATGCTGCATATCAACCCGCGTGCAATATGAATCTTAGGATAGCAAATAAAATATCGAGTTGCACTAAAAAAGTTATCATAGGTTGCTTTTAGAATTGTAGCCCTTGTACGTCATGAAAAATATTTTTCTTCTTCTATTTTTTAACTATTTGAAAGTAAATTAATTATTCTTTAATAATGGTTGTTGGACTATTATCCTAAAAGATAATTTAGTGAGCAACATAATTTATTTAAATTTGTAATATTTTTAGAACATAATTAATAAAAAAAATTATAAAAAATATATCATTAACATAAAATACCAATTTTTATTATAAATTTTTATTAAATTTATTGACATGTAGAATTGGTTATTGTCATTTGTAATTTTGGATCTTTATAAATGTTTAATATTTTTTACGTAAATATATTCTTTATTATATGTGTTTAAATCATTTTAGAAAATATATAAATATTTTCTTTGAACTTTATACTTGGTTTTTTATCCCTAATCATTAAATCCTGGTCCACCCCTGAATATGATAATAAAAATACCAACATATTAATTTACTATAATATAACAATACATTAAATATATATGATATATTAATGATATGGTAGCAATAAATAATAGTAATACTTCAAATATTACAAACAAAATTATCACAAAGTCCTCGTAAGAGTTTTCCCTCTGGGCTTATTTCCAATACTTTAGATTTGGAGTGTTAGGACCCTTCAAGGAACATATCAAACTGTATATATGTTATGAATTATGAATATCAACCTAGAAGTCCTACAACACAAGTATTGTGTCTGCAGACTACCAAGAGTCCCTATTCTCGGTGATAATTTAGCAATGTAGGCAGATAATGACAGTCTACCATTTATTTTACGAAAATGTGCATTTACCAAGTAAAACATGATTTTTAACTAGCCTTATCCTTTTTTATGAGAATTGATTTTCATCATTGTTAAATTTTCACCGTGATATATTTTGTCTGCCACGATGAAAGTAATAAGGATCAAGAGGCAATAAATGGAAAAATAAAATTTAATTAATGAAAAAAATGCTTGTAACATATTTTTTAACAAATTATTAATCAGTAATAGAAAGTGCGATGCTACATGCTAGTACTAGTCATAATGATATTACTTAAAAGGAAAACAAGACATATATTTAAAATTAAATAAAAAATTAAGTGAATTACATTGACACTTCACAATATTTCGTGAGATTTCACAATTTTTTCTTGTTTTTCTATCTCTAAATTAATTAATTTTCTTAATTATTTAAAAAATATTACACTTTCATTCTTTATACATTACACTAATTATTTTAATTAGTGTCAGTGTAATTTACTAATTTACAAGCAAAGATATGTTTTTTTAAGAAATTAAAAACATTTAACAATATCATCAAATATTTCTTAAGCGATGTCTTTAGACACTTAATTTCTAGAAATTAAAGTTAATGTGTAAGTTATATTTTATACTCTAACAGACAAATGCTAACAGGTGTTTTTAGGGGGAAAAAATTAT
>PYAF01001684.1:188348-211127 GCA_007407185.1 Glycine tomentella | reverse complement strand
AAATGCTAACAGGTGTTTTTAGGGGGGAAAATTATTAAAATATTTAAAATTATGTTGTTTATTATTTTTTTATTTTTTATAATTTTTATATAAATATTTTATTATTTTATTTCTTTAATCAATATTTCATAAATACTGTTTAACAAAACTCTTCAATTATTTATGGGTTGGTTTATTTAAAATAAAAAATTATAAAATAAGTACTTTTAAAAAAAATATAAACAGATTTGTTTATCAAAATAAGTAGAAAATATTTTTTTGAAGTAAAAGTAGTTTAGACAAATACATTAAATAAATAAAAAAAATTACTTGTTTTATTAAAATAAATATATTTTTAAAAAAATAAATTTAAACAAATTCATCCAATATTTTATGTTTTCTCTATTAAATAATGTGATCAAGCCTGTCGTGGCAATCTAACATCATATTTATATATATGCTTGGTATGTGCAAATATTTGGAGTGGCTGACATTCTGTTACTCTGTAATATGTAGATAGCTCAACAATTAATGATGAGTAGTTAATAAAAGCTTCAATTATTAATCAACTAAATATAAAAATCAAAATAATCAATAATGGGCCAGTAGTGTTGCCTGACTTTTGTTCAGGTGTAGATGGGAGTTGTATAAAATAGGTATCCACCCTTTAGTTTAATGATTATTTCGCGACAAGATTGGAGCCAATTTCTTTGTAAAAGGAACCGTATCCCGATCGTAGATCATAGCACGCATCAACTAATGTTGTTGGGAATCATGTACAGGTGTATAGTATATATAATATATGGTCATGGATTTGGTTCAAAAGCACCAGAAGTGATTGATCGTTTTAATTTGATATTGAAAATGGACGACGTCACATCATTCATGGGAAAAGATAGGGGTGTTCATCAATCGATCCAAACCGATGCAAACCGTGGTGACCGAACCGAAAAATCAAAAATCGAAATAATTGAAAACCGAAAAATCGAAAACCGAAAAAAAATCGAAAATTTTCACCGGATTGGATCGATTTTCGGATTGACTGGTGAAAACCGATCCAATTCAAACCGATCCAATTATAAACCATACCTTACCCTTTATCTACTTGGGTCTATTCCCCATCATAGCCCAAAAATCAAAAATCCAATACATTGCTCCTTATTTTGTCCAACGAACGTGTTTGTCTAATGAAAATTAGAAAATAATGTTTGTTTTTGTCCAATGAATGTGTTTGTTTATGTTAGATACTCCTTATTTTGATAAAAATAAGTTTCATAAGTTTTATTTTTAGACTTTTTAAAAAATCGAAAACCGATCCAGTCTAAACCGAAAAAATTGGATTGGATTGGATCGGATTTGAAAAAAATTTCAAACCGAATGGATGATCAAATGACCAAACCGAATGAATTGGATCGGATGATTTTTTGCTTCAAAACCGATCCAATCCAAACCACGAACACCCCTAGGAAAAGTATACAAAGTACTAAGTTTCTAACACGTAAATCCAATAACTAACAAAAGTATAATGAAAATGTGATATGAAATTCATTTTATAAATTTGTAACGAAAAACTATATTATATATATATATATATATATATATATATATATATTAAATCTGAAGTAATCCAATATTTGAATATGTCTCTTGACAATTTTAAGATTTTGAAGCATGTTTCCTCCTTAGAAAATATTTGGGCTCTTGGCGTGACTAAATACTTAAATACTTTCAACATTTAACACATTAAGGTGTCATCTCTTTTGAAAATGCTTAGGTATTCGGTCATGCCTAATTCCCAATTATTACCGATATCCTATGCAATAAGGTTACAACACCTTTGAAAGCGCTTAGGTTAGGCGAATATCTGAGTACTTATCTCCCTCAACATGCAGGTTAAGTGTTCGGTAAAGCCGAACACTTAAGACACCTTTATCACAGTCACTAAAAAAGCGTTATCATTAACAAATCACTAAGGAATAATTTAAAACCCTTAATGATTATTAGAAGCACATTATCTAATGTGCTAATAACATGTAAAGGCCCATAGGTCCAAGGCCTACCAAAGTATGTATAAATAGTTATGAGAATATTGAGGTAAGACATTGTTCATGACTCATTCAATACCTTCATTTATTGCTCTCAATCGACACCTTACTTGAGCGTCAGAGTACCTCTTGCAGATACCCCACCTTTCATTGTCGAGTACTAATTAGAAAAGAAAGATGATATTGGAAGAGATGACAACAAGGAGAGAAGTTACTTGTCCATCCTTGTGTAGGTACAAAATATTTAAATAAAAAACTACATTTTATGCTTTTTATTTATACATTATATATATATATAAATTATTTCTTGTTAATTTATGCTAATCAATTGTATGTCAAATTTCATTACATGTTTGTTAATTTTAAAGTCGTTAATACAGGTCAGCCATTGCATTCAGCTCACGTGGTCCAAGAGTAAAAAAGCCCATAGGCCATATGGGTTATGGCCAATTTTTGGTCCTTAAATTTCAAATTTTGACTCGAGGTCAACTTAAAGATGTTTTAGACAAGGTCATATATGCTCAATATGCTTTGCCTTAGGTCGACTTAAAGATGTCCTTATTGAATTTGAGCTAATGATGTTTTGACAGAAGTCAAGCCAAAGATGTCCAATCGAGGTCAAATTGAAGCTGCCTAATCCAAGGATGAGCTAGAGATGCCTATAGCCAAGAAGAGTATAGAATGCTTTGGATGATGATGAGTTGAAGATACTCTTATCAATGATGAGTTTATTTACTTTGGTCAAGGCTAAGACAAAGATTCTCTAACTGAGGCCAAGTTAAAGATTATGTAACCAAGGATGAGTTGAAGATGTTCTTATCAAAGACAAGTTGAAGATGCGCACTATTTAAGGATGCTCTAAAGATTTCTTGATTGAGGTGAAGTTTAAAATGCCTTAGATAAGGCCAAGGTGAAAACACCTTAGTTAAGGTCAAGTTGAAATAATACCCAGGTTAAAGTTGAGTTGAAGATAGTAGTTAAAGCCGAGTTGAAAATACTTTAGTGGGGACCGAGTTAAAGATACTTTAGTCAAGATTAAATTCAAACTACTCTGACCAATCGAGGTCAAGATGAATATACTTTGGATAAGATTGAGTTGAAATTACTTTTTTATTGATGTCGAGTTAAAAATATTTTGATTGAGGTCAATTTAAAAATGTTTTTGTAAACAATTGATTTAAAAAAAAAAATAGTCATAACCCTGACCCAGTTCCTTTAATAAGTGGGTTGTATGGGTTGGGGGCTTTTAAACCTCCTTGTTTGATGCTTAAAAAAGACTAAGACCAATAATGAGTAAGGTGAGTTCAGCCTAAAACTTAGGAGCAAAATAACATCTTTTAGATGGAATATGGGGTGAGGGACTTAATGTTCACAATTGAAGAACTGTGACACTAAACGCTAATTATTAACAATTAAAAACTACAGGGATAAAAGAATGCGTATACTTTTTTAAATTGTAATTTTGTTCCTCTAATTGTTTAAATTTATAATTTTGGTTATTTTGATTTTTAATTATAATATTTAGTCTCCCTAATTTTATAAATTTGCGATTTTGATCCATAATAGATTATTAATTAATAATTATAATATTAGAGATTTAAATTAATTATAAATTAAATAAAATTATCAATCATTAAAACTTTAATAAAAGACTATTAATCTTAATGTTGTGTTACTATCATTAGAGACATGTGTGACGGTGGAGGTATAAGAAGTATTTGTTGGAGAAGAGAAGAAGTACAATATTATGAAAAATTAGAATTAATATTTTTTTTCAATTTTTTAATAATTAATGATTTTGATTAATTTAAAATTAACTTAGTAACTTAATTAACCAAAATAATTGTTAATAATAATCTATCTAGAGGATCAAAATTACTAATTTATAAGACTAGAAAAATTAAATGTTATAATTAAATCCAAGGAAATCAAAATCATAGATCTGAGAAATTAGGAAAATTTTAATTTTAATTTAATTTTTTTTACAGGAGAATGCGTATATGTTAAAGAATAAGGATATTAAATATAACTATAATTTTAATAACAAAACTGATATTTTTTTCTGTTGTTATCATTATTATATTATCCTCAGCAACTCCTCAATCATTATTATATTACTTTTATTATGAAGCATAATACATTGGGTGATTCCTCCTAGAATTGAGCCCACTGGATGGTAATGGAAAGAGGAAAAAGAAAAGGATAAATAATTAGTTAGTTTTGTTTTTGAATGTGTAAACTATTGATAAATTTGTTTTTGAAAGATGAAAATTTAAATTTTAGTTTTTGAAAGTGTTACAGATGTTTAGAATGGGCCAAATCCTAAGAGGCCCAACAAGACCTGGTCAGGCCATTCTGTCGAACGGGTCTGACAGCGAGAAGGTGGCTGTAACTGGTTTCAAGCCATGATCACCAACCTTTCGTGATTTTAGGTACGTTTCGTGGGAAACCTCTTCTAACTAATTGCCAAAATTAAGAGAAATAAAAGACAATAACTGCATGGTAAATGAAGAAGATATCTTTCTCAACGTATCAACGATTCCGACCGAGATTAGGGAGAGATTTCCTCCATTTACACACAGATCGGTGAGTTTAAATAGGGATATTTCCAGGAAACAAGGTACACACATTTTGACTCTCTCTTTTCCTTACACACAGTGCACACACCCCACGTCCAATTGTGGTTTATCCTGTGAGCATTTTCGGAGTGAAAGAGTTTTTTATCCCATATTAATCGTCCAGCATTATTATTGTTGGACATCTGTTCCTAGCGGACAGAACATTGGCACCGTCTGTGGGAATGTTAAATTCTGATTCCTACCATGGTAAACACAAGAAGTCACCGGAATGAAGGACAACCTGTGGCCATAGTACCGCACGCAATCCAGGTGGAAGACACAGTTGCAGATACTGCATCATCTCCAGCACCGCCTAGAGCGGTTATGCTGAATGATCCGCTATCCACATCGGCCGAGGTGGAGCAAGAATCGGTCAGCGCTTCATCAATAAGGCGCTAGAATCCATTCTATCCCGGATGGAACGACTTGAAAGGCGACATGCCCTTCAACGCCAAAAGGATATGAACATGATGATCGCGCAGTAAGATGAGCGTTGCGCGAAGTGGAGACATTAAGAAGAGCATCGACTGCAGCAGCTGGAGCAGCGTATCGGACATATGGAGAACCCGGCCTAAGATCGTCCCAGGCCAGTTGAAATGCGTCATCAGACTAACCATCAGCAATCGGCATATGAGGCCGAAGTCAGTACACCGGGGCAGAATATTCATTTTGAGCGAGGAGCAGTTTCTCATCAGCAGGCACAAGAGGCTAACCTAGAGCATCATAACGTACGAACCGATATCCCACACTAGAACACTGAGGCATGAATAAGCCCGGCAAAGTCATTTCAGAGCCCGGCATATCAGCCCAGAGGAGGGGCCGTGGTGTATAGGAGAAAATACCGACGCGGTCAACACAATAACAGTCCATTTGTTGATGAGATTGTTAACGCCCAGTTTATCGAGGATTTTGACAGATCTTTCCTGTCGAAATATGATGGAAGTCAGGATCCGCAAGTGCATATTGACGAATTCGATATGCAAATGTGTGTCCGAGGAAATGACGAACCAATAATCTCTCGGATTTTCGTTACTACTCTGACCGGTGCAGCACAGACGTGGTTCCACACACTTTCACCCCAGTGAATCCGCAATTTTGAGGATTTCGGCCAAAAGTTTTTGCTCAATTTTGCAACGACTTAGAAACAACCTAAGTCTGAATTTGCCTTGGGGAAAATTCGTCAACAGCCTGGGGAAACACTGCAGTGCTACTTGGATTGGTTTAAGGAGGCCGCCATACAAGTACAAGGCTTGGAGGAAAAAGTGAACGTGCACCTGCTGTCAGTCGGGCTCAGTGGATCTTCACAGCTGGCAAAATCTATTTATAAGGACCCGGTCAAAACATTGCTGGAATTTAGAATTCGATCAAAGAAATATCTGGAGTTGGAGCAGATGGAGATCGCTAATACTGTTTCCAAAAGGAAAGGTTCTCTCCTCCAAGACATCGCCAGCACCCTGAGAATGCTCATCCCAACAAAAATAGCGATGTCGGCCCTAGACCTGGACGTTACGACACTAAATATGATAAATATACCCAGCTGAACACTTCTCGGGCGTAAGTATGGAGCAGGTAGCTCTTACGGAGATGAAGAAGGTAGATCGACCTCAGCCCGTATTTAAAAAGGTCGATCTTGATCACACTCGTTTTTGCGAGTTTCACAATGGGCCAAGTCATACTACTGATTAGTGTTGGGATTTGCGAGATGCTATAGAGAAGTTTATCCGAGAAGGCAAGTTGCGACGGTACATAATCAAAACACAAGGACAACGAGTCAAGCGTAAAGGCAGCCAGAATGACGACTAGAAGGGCCGGGATGAAAAGAGAAACAAACATGACGACGATGAGTTCCCAGAACCAAAGTTTGAATGCAATGTGATTTCTGGAGCTATGGAAGGAGGGGGTGACACGGCCAACCAGCGCCGAAAATACCTCAAAGAAGTCCTTGCTTTAAGGGAGCAACCCAGGTTTAAAGGCCACAATAACAAGTCCAAGATCCCCAGCCATGAGGATGGCTTAGTAATCACTAACTTGCCGAGTTAAAAGAATATTCGTGGACAACGGCAGCTCAGTGGACATCATATCTTAGACCGCCTTCAAGAGAATGAATCTAGACGAGGAGGATTTGAAAATGTGTAAAACGATGTTATCAAGCTTCAATGGTGAAAATATAGCGCTCAAAGGCTCCATTGAGTTACGGCTTACATTGGGAACGAAGGAAGCCTTCAAATCAGAGAGAGTGAAATTTGTCGTCGGTGAATTCCCTTCACTGTACAATATTATTCTGGGGAGACCGACACTCCACAAATGGGATATACTGATGTCTACTAAACAGCATAAACTGAAGATGATAGGGAACAACGGCAAGGTAATAACCATTTGTCGAGATCAGAAGGAGTCTCGCCAATGCTACTATAATGTTGTGAGAGGATACGAAGTCGGCCCATCATCACCACCTCGGACGCGCCAAGAAGACCGAGAGGAGCAGAGAATGGGTAAAAAGTAGGTAGAACCCATAAATTTGGTGGAGCTCGACGTCAAAGAAGAGGTGGAGGAATGGAGGCCCGAACCGGCGGACGAACTCGTGGAAGTTCAGATAGGATCTCAAGCTACCCAAGTCACCAAGATCAGGAAAATAGCTGATCCGGTTGCCTGGTAGAGCTGACAAAATGTCTCAAAGACAACCAAGACATTTTTGCATGGACAGCCTCAGAGATCCCGGGGATAAGGCCGACTTTCTATTGTCATAGGTTGTCAACGTATCTGGTTCGAAACCAGTGGCCCAGAAGAAGAGGAATCTCAGACCAGAATGAAAGCAAGCATTGGAAAAACATATCTAGGAGTTACTGGAGGTCGGGTTCATACGAGAGATTCAATACACCACGTGGCTATCCAATGTGGTGATGGTCAAAAAATCCAATGGCAAATGGAGGGTCTGTGCTGACTACACTGATGTCAACAAGGTATGTCCCAAAGATTCCTATCCGATGCTGAGCATAGACCAGTTGGTGGACAGTTCTTTCGGATTCAAGGTGTTATCGTTTATGGATGCTTATTCCGGATATAACCATATCCCCATGTATCCGGAAGACCAAGAAAAAATGGCATTCAGGTGATGCCTTTCGGCTTAAAAATCGCTTGCGCGACTTACCAACGCATGATGAATAGGGTTTTCGCCCAACAGCTCGGCCGAAACATAGAGGTATACATAGATGACATGATCGTCAAAATAGATTCAAGTGAAAACCATGTCCGAGACCTGGAGGAAACCTTCCGCAGACTAAGAGAAAATAATATTCGGCTGAATCCACTCAAGTGTACGTTTGGGGTGACTGCGGGAAAATTCTTAGGATTCATGTTAACCCACAAGGGAATAGAGGTCAACTCGGACAAATGCGCGGAAGTGTTGACTATGCAATTCCCAACCACTAAAAGAGAAGTACAGCAGTTAACTGGTATATTGGCCGCGTTGACGCGTTTCCTCCCAAAGTCAGTGGAAAAGGCACTTCCCTTCTTCAAGCTGTTGAAAAAGGAAGCTAGCGTCTGTTGGAGCTCGGAATGTGAAGCCGCCTTCCAGGAGATCAAGAGATGTCTTGCCTCTCCTCCAGTATTATTCAAGCCAGAGCCTGGCGAGACATTAATCTTGTACCTGTCAATGGGCGAGGAAGTAGTTAGAGAAAGCGATAAGTCCCAACAGCCATTATATTTTTGAGTCGGGCTCTCAAAAATTCAGAGTTGAGATACTAGAAGTTAGAAAATGTGGCATTCGCACTCTTGGTGGCTGCCAAGCGACTCCGTTCGTACTTCCAGGGCCATACCATCATAGTACGCACTAATCAACTAATCCGACAGATCATACATAAGTCGGACTTGGCTGATCGAATGATGAGTTGGGCAATCCAGCTCTCCGAGTTTGATTTAAAATACGAAGCCTGACACACTATCAAATCTTAGGCTTTGGCCGACTTCTTGGTCGAACTCACTCCGATGACATTGGGAAATAAGGAGGCTTGGACGATATATGTGGATGGGTCGTCTAATGCAAAGGGAAGTGGAGCAGAAATCATAATAGAGAGCCCCCAGGGGATATCCGTTGAACAATCTTTACGGCTCAATTTCCCGACATCCAACAACCAGGCCGAGTACGAAGCCTTAATAGCCGGATTGGCCTCAGCCAGAGAACAAGGAGCCGAGAAACTCAACGTTTTTACAGATTCTCAACTCGTCGCGGCCCAGATCGAAGGGAGATACTAAGCCAAAGGTCCTTTGTTGATCAAGTATCTAGGCAGGGTCAAGGAGATAATTGTCAAGTTCGATGAAGTCGTCGTCTCCCATATTCCCAGGGAGGAGAACATGAGGGCCGATATATTATCCAAATTAGCAAGTACCAAGGGCACAGGTAATCACAAGACTGTCGTCTAGCAGGAGCTGTCTCATCCCACCTGCATCATGATGATCTCGGCAAATGCGGATTGGAGACAACTCATAATTAATTATTTGGAGCAAGGAGTAACGCCAGATGACGCCGTTAAAACTAGGAAACTGGTTCGAGATGCGGCCATGTATACCATACAAGGTAAGCTATATTGCAAAGGCCAAGTCACCCCTATGTTGCTTTGCTTAGGACCTAATCAAACAAGGTATGTAATGACCGAGATACACAAAGGCATCAACGGCCAGCATATGGGAGCCAAAACCTTAGCAATGAATACTATTGGCCGACCATGAAGGCAGACGCTCATGATCACGTAAAAAGATGTGAAAGCTGCCATAAGTATGCCAGAATAATATGGGCCTCCCCCTCCGAGTTGACAGCTATCACGTCCCCCTGGCCCTTTTACAAATGGGGGATGGATCTTTTGGGACCATTTAAGGCAACGGAGGGACAGCTAAAATGGCTAATAGTAGCCGTTGACTACTTCACCAAATGGATAGAGGCTGAACCGTTAGCTACCATTACCTCGGCTCGAGTCCAAAAGTTCTTTGAGAGAAACATTATATCTAGATTCGGGATCCCGATAGAAATTGTCACAGATAATGGGACTTAATTCACTGATAAACGGTTCGGGGAAATGATGTCCGACTTCCATATCAAGCATTATTTCTCATCTGTGGAACACCCGTAATCTAACAGATAGGCCCAGGCCGCTAATAAAGTCATCCTGGAGAGACTCAGGAAATGAATGCACGATGCCAGGAACAATTGGGTAGAACAGTTGTATTACGTCCTGTGGGCATACAGAACCACGATTGAGACATCCACTCAAGAAACCCCATTCAGAATGACCTATGGATGCGAGGCTATGATACCAGTAGAGATCAGACAACCCTCTTGGAGAAGAAGGTTTATACTCAAGGAAGGCGAGGACGCAAACAATGAGGCATTGGCCGACGAACTTGCTTTAATAGAAGAAACCCGAGCTACAGTACACCTACGGGACATGGCCACAAAGCAGCTCATGGCTACAAGATTCAAGAGGAAGGTCAAGCCTAGGAGTTTCGAGGAAGGTGACTTAGTCTTACGCAGGGCCGACATCAGAAACAAGAATGCCCGGGATGGGAAGCTGGCAGCTAATTGGGAAAGACCATACTGGATCACTCAAAACCTCGGTAAAGGGGTATATATATTGGAAACCCTTGATAAAAAAAGCAGTCAAGTGTACGTAGAATGCCGACAAGTTGAAAACATACTACAGTTGGAAATGTGAATGCGCGATCCTCACTTCGTGCCAGATATAGATTCAGTTTTTGTTCAAGTGTTATCTTGCTTATCATCCATGTGTTTCCCGTTAATTGAGAAGAATGGGGGCCGAGTGTTTCGACACCCCCTCTTCATGTTAATCTCTTTCATCGGGATCATGGATACAAATAATATCGATATTTATGAATAAAATTCAATATTTTTGAATAAATTCTTTAGAGGCAATATTGCCCGTGCATATATAATATATATCGTTCCAAGTAACTCTGAGGTGTTACCAAACCTTGATCAGGTTGACGCGGTCCCAAGAGGCTGTGTTACACTAAGGATAACTTGGGATAGATCCGAGAACCGAGAATCGAGGTGTAATTTGGACAATATTATACTTGGCCGTTGGAGCCAAACGAATATACGATGCGCATACGAACATAGTTCTAAAATAAGAACACAATATTATAAAGGCAAATTGTACTGTTGTAAATATTATACGAAAATACAAATAAGACAAAAAAAAAGTGAAAAAGTACAAATTAAACCGGCATCCCGGCCCTTCAAATCTCGCCGGCGCCACCTGGAGTTGAGATTTCTTGAACGCCGGCCTCGGGAGTGTCCTCAGCTTCGATGACGGAATCTTCTTGCTCGTCATAAGGAGCAATCACACCGTTGCGAACATAAGATTAAAAATGCGCTCCATCGGTGTTCAAAGTGATTACGGTGTTAAGGCATAGGACCTACGTCAAGGCATTGTTGAAGGACTCTTCAGCCACGGACGCCATCATGTCCCGCAACTCGGATGCCTCCCTCTCCGCGTTCAAGAATTTGGATTCAGCTTCCTTGGCTTCTACTTGTGCCCCCTCGAACAAGGTTTTGACCTCATTCAAGTTTTTGGTCATGAGGGCGGCCTTGGCAGAAGCCTGCTGAATTTCGACTTGGGCACCTCGGAAACTGTGCTCGAACTCCTCGCGGACAAGCCGCAACTCCTCACCGACCTTCTGGGTCTCGGCCCGGGCAGCAGGCAGCTCCTCTTGGCTCTTGATGTATCTTGTCTTTAGAGTGACTAGACTATCAACAAGAGAAGCGATCCGATAAGCATGGAGTTGCATCTGATCGAGCTCCCTCATCGATTCTTCGAAAATGGGGGTTGAGTCAGATAGATGCTTCAAAGCTCGGACGAAAGGGAAAAGGTCATCAGTACCCTTCTCCCAGAGGTACCTGGGCGTCAACATCAGAGCTTCAGGGAGCACGGTCGAAGAAGTTTCAATGACCGGGGCATTGGTAACCAGGACCTTAGGAGAAGAGGAGGTGCCAGCAATGAGGGCGGAAGAAGCCTAGATGGGGTCATCCGGGGGCATCATCTCGGCAGCCACGTCCGGAACAGATCTCGCAACCTTTCTCTTTTTGAGCTTGGAAAGGAAGCAAGGAGCATCATTGGCACCAGAGACCGGCCTGGAGGAGCCGGATGTCTTGCAGGATCGAGGTCTCAAGTTGCCTGCCTGATCTTTCATTTCGATGGCAAGAAAGAAAAAGAAACAGTCAGTTAACACAAGAAATAAAGAGCTACGGATACCATGTTCAAAACTTTGAACTAACGTTGATGAGGAAGGAGGGCAATATCACAAAGGCCCTGAGCTTCTCGGAAAGCATCAATCCGGATTAGCGAATAGACATCCGCTTCCGACAACCCCGTCTCCTCACGTTGGTAAAAGTTGGGGGGAAATTCATGGTGGGCAAGAGACCAATAAAGCGGGAATTTCCACTTCACCCCGGGAGACTCCGACCCTTGGAGGAAAAAAGGCTATTGGTTGGGTTTGGCAGACACCTTAAAATAATTATTCTTGAACTTCTTGAAGGACTCGGCAAAGATTGGGAAGAGTTTGCGGTTGGGATGACTCCTCAAAGAGGTTCATTCCTTCCTATTTGGGGGTTCTCGGCCAGTTCGACCGGTATGAACAGAAAAATAGAGACCGTACATGAAATTTCTAAGTTTATGCACAGGTCTTCAAAGGATTTTATAAAGGCCCAACCATTGGGATGAAGTTGGAATAGGGCCAAGGACAGATGTTTTAGGAGCGTCATCTCGAATCAAACAGAGGAAATCGAATGCCCAAACGGGTGACCACATCTTTACAGAAGAAGAAGAAGTTTGGTTCGCCCTGTTCGGCACACAAACAGATCGGCTTGTGAGGGCCTGAGTGGCGAATAGAGAATCCTTCTTGATTCCCGATCGGGGGAGCTGCAACACTCTCGGGACTCATGATGGATGAGGTGTTAAGAACCTCGTAGGTTACCCAGGGGAACTTAGTAATTAAAAGAGGAGAAGGGTTATAGGTCTGGGATCCAGTCGACCGAGACTCTTCGACTATTTCCACCGACGGGACATCCATAATGCCCTACGGCAAAATAAAAGGCAATAATTAGTAAAAGTACCTAGAGAAACGACGACAAGTTTTGAAGTGTTAGCCGACGTAGGGGCAGCGATGCGCAAGGGCGGCTCCTCGGTCCCATGTCTCTGTTTGGGGGAGGATATCGACGTCCCGGTCCTTACAGGCGTAGGCTGGGGGTGACTACCGGATTGTGCCGACACGCGTCCAGGGTGTCATCGGCCTGTCTGTCGAACCCCGAGCTAGCCAAATATAGGAATCTATCCAGGCACCTCGGACATGGTTCAAACCGAGTCCCAGGGGAAAGCTCAACGGGATGTGAACCTAAAGGAATGCCAGAAGAGATCGCAGAGGGACCCCTAGGCTCAACATTAGACTCAGCATCAGAGCTTACTACCACCTTTTTGGGGAATGGTCTTTTGGTTAAAGGATTTTTGGAGGGATTGGAGCCTCTAGAAGGGGTACGTAACAGATTTTTGGTTTTCTCCTCTTCTAGAATGGGAAGACCAAAAAACCAAAATGCTGAACGGGGGGGAACTGTCTGACGAATATGCACTTCCTCCTCAGGAGTGAATCCCATTTCAAAGAACTTGGAAAGGATTCAATGCGCAGGATGAAAAGAACAAAAGACAAAGACAAACAACGGAGAGGCAAGTATGGAAGAAAGAAGACAAAACCCAGAAAATGGGCTAAAGAGAGAAAAGCATAAAGAAATCAAAACAGATTGCAACCAGAATAACAACAATGAAAAACGGAAACGCGAAAGCACAAATATGAAGGAAAGGTAAGATACCTGGAATAGAAGGAATCTGGGAGAAATTGTAACTCCAAAGATGAAGAACAAAGATGAATGCCAAATGTGAGAGGAAAACAAGGTAGAAAAAATTGTACTATATGAATTCTTAAAGCAAGTAGGGAGAAAGAACAAGATAAAGCCTATAAAACTAATGAGAAGAGTAACTGTCCAAATACGAAGCGCTTGGGGCAGGTAACTGAGGGATGTGACTCGTCGCAAGAGGGGCAAAAATAACCATCTCACCAAAAGGTAGGGGCAAAATGGAAATTAATTCAAAAGGCTCATGATTGAAACGTGCAAAGAAATGACTGAGCAATAAATGATCGAGGGGCGCGTCATTTCATATGTCTGAAGGGTGAAGAGGACGTTTCATTTCCCTAAGGTGTCAGAAATCGAAAAAATAGGTCGGCTATCCCAAAGAAAGTGCACGAGCGCGGTAGTAGCCATGCCGAGGTAGCATTTTTAGATCGAGAACAATAGCATATCCTAGAATTTGATGACGGACAGTCATACTCCTAAAGCCGAGATAATCATCTCGGTTACGACTTAGCAAATAATATCATCCTGGTCATCCAGATTGCTTGACGACCGGGCTGAGGGGCAACTGTTACGGTTTAGAATGGGCCAAATCCTAAGAGGCCCAACAAGACCTGGTCAGGCCATTCTGTTGAACGGGTCTGACAGCGAGAAGGTGGCTGTAACCGGTTTCAAGCCACGATCACCAACCTTCTGTGATTTTCAGTACGTTTCGTGGGAAACCTCTTCTAACTAATTGCCAGAATTAAGAGAAATAAAAGACCATAACTGCATGATAAATGAAGAAGGTATCTTCCTCAACGTATCAACGATTCCGATCAAGATTAGGGAGAGATTTCCTCCATTTGCACACAGGTCTGTGAGTTTAAATAGGGATATTTTCAGGAAACAAGGTACACACATTCTGACTCTCTCTTTTCCTTACACACAGTGCACACACCCCAAGTCCAATTGTGGTTTCTCCTATGAGCATTGTGATCTTCTTCCCGGAGCTGTTGCATCACCATAAACATCTTTAGAGCGAGAGAGTTTTTGATCCCATATTAATCACCCAGCATTATTATTGTTGGACATCTGTTCCTAGAGGACAGAACAGAAAGTAAAAATAATGTGACAACTTCATCCATTTGTTAACTTTTATTTGTTTCCATTTATGAAAGAGTCTACATGGTACATAAAGACAAAAATGTCACAAAAATGATTGTCAATATAACTGTTAAATTGATAAGATCAAAATGTCAATAAATTTTCATTGGACCAAAATGTCGGTAAGTTTCCATTGGACTAATTTGTCAAATCCAAAATATTATTTCATTTAAGGGTAAAATATAATTTAATCTTCATTTCTCCCTTTTTTTTATTATTGCAAGCATAACATTACAATAAACACATAAAAATAGGGAATTAAACATAAGTTAGAACAAACATAACAATAAGCATAATATTGATTAGTGAACATAATTTTTCTTTTACTATAAAATTTCTATTGTGATAGTATTAGATAGTGACAAAATCAAGTTGAGTCTTATTTTTTTATAAGGATTAACTTAACGACTGTGCATTTTTGTTTGAGTCTCATATTTTGCGTAAGACACTGTCACATTAGAAATTTTAGAGCAACCGACAGATTATGCTTATTAATCAATATTATGCTTATTATTATGTTTATTCTAATTTATGCTCGTTTTCTTATTTTTTTTTAAATGCTTATTATAATGTTATGCTTGCAACAATAAAAAGGAGGGAAAGATAAATATTAAATTATATTTTACCCTTAAATGAAACAAAATTTAAGGTCTGACAAATTAGTCCAATGGAAATTTACTGACGTTTTGATCCAATCTATTAAGTAGACATGTTGTCAATCATTTTTGTGACATTTTCATCCCTCTGGGTCACGTAAGCTTTTTTATTAACAATAACATAAGGAAGTTAATGAATAGATGAATTGTCACACTTTTTCAATTTCAGGGACCAAAATTTAAATTTTTATCTTTTGGAGATGAATTTGTTAGTGCTCTACACATTTAAAGATGAAAATAACTATTTATCCAAAAGAAAATGAAAGTAAGATTTAGGATTTTACACTACATCATGACCGGACTGAGCAATACGTTCATGAATATGACTCACCTGAAATAAATTGTATTAAAATAAAAAAAATATATTTTATGTGTATTCATAATTTTAGACCAAAATTAATTATCATTTCTAATAAATTTATTTTATATTAATGTCATTGTCCAGAAAAAAATTAATAAATAAAACAGCACGATTCAACTCCATATACACGCGCAGCCCTCGTGATACTCTCTATATTTCTAAAAAATAACTCATTAATTGGTTTATGGAACGAAAGTGGAACATATTTATTTACATATTAATTTTAATATATAGCTCTAAGATCCATTCAGAACACGTGTTAAGTTAGGAAGAGTACAATTTTATATGTCGATCAGTATTTCAAACTAATGAAAACAGTGTCTTTTTTCCCTTAACAGGAAAGACTAATTTTATTATTTCGTAATAAAAAATTATTATTTGGATTTATATATATTGCGACTTTCAAAGCCTAGCTAGTGCCACCTAAACTAATTTGTGGCCTTGTATCTCCACTTGAAAAGCTGAAATGTGACTCATAATTGACAAATTACTTTGTGGTAGACTATCTTTATAGAAATATAAACATCACTACTCTCGTTAACTTTGATATTCTCTTCCCTCTATATATATTCTTTATCTCCTTTTGCAAAATTCTTCAATTATATTTATTGTTGAATATCTAAGTAAGATTCAGTGAAAATTTCTTTGCAATTGGTGTACACTTGCATGTGAGAAAAGATAAAATTAAAGTTGCATATGTGAGTTGGGACAAAGCAAGTAATTAAATGTAGGGGGTTGATTATTAGAAACCTAGAGATGTTCAACATAGTTTAATTTATTGGAGAAATGAAGGTGGATAATGAGTTGAGAAAACGAAATTATAGTGTAATTAAGGTATTGGTATTTTATGTATAGGCATGTGTTGAGGTTATACAAAAAGTAGAATCAATTTAAGGATAAAATAACTAAAACTTATGTTTTAGGTTCATAAATAAAAATATATTTATTATTAGTTTTTATAAAGTAAAAAATATCATGTGTTGACAAAAAGATGTAACATAATTTTTTTAAAGAAAATTTTTTTATTTAAATTTGTTTTAGAACCTTTTTACCTTTGGACCATGAGGAGGGGGGATTAATTTAGAAAGGATTTAATATGTTGAAGAGACATATGGAAGGTGAGTGGGGTAGGAAGGTGTCTCAACTAGGAGAATTGGATAAGAAAGGTGTAAAAATAGTGGATAGGGATGGAAAATGTACTAATAATTAAATTGGAAGGTTGTGTGGGTGGGAGGGAAAACTTGGCCACTATTTTCTAAAGGATATATGATCAATTTTCAAAAATGGATGAGTGAAGTGGGTGAGTGGTGTAATGAGAGTTGGATACGGAGGAGGTCTTTGTTTGAATGGAAAATAAACAATGTCAGATAACTCTACAATCTTGGGTTAAATAGGAATGAAACTGTTCTTGCCTATGATTTGCTATTTGAAAAAGCATAAAAATTAGACCATGACAACAGATAAAGTTAGTACCGCTAGCAGCTGGCTTCTATTTTTTCTTTTTATTGAATGGATATCTAATCCTACTTTATGTCTAGATACTCGGCATACAACAAGTAAATTGTTACATGTGTCGGAGGTTTGTTAGGTGATATTAGTGTTGAATATTCAATAATTGTATTATAAATAATTTTTGGTGGAAAATTCGACCGATTATTTTTAGAAAAGTTTTTTCTTTTAATATGCTTTTTTCTTTTAACAAGATCTTGTTTAAAAAATTCAAATTTAATTTTATTCATACTAACTATATATTAATAGAATATTAATTTATACTCACTAATATTAGTGGTTGGAAAGTGAGTTATGAATTTAATTTAATGTTATAATTTATTTGTAAGATAAGAATTGTTCTTCATTTATATGATTTATTTTGATACTAGTTTTAATTGATGTAGAACTTCAACATATCTTAGTTTTGGCAATAACTATCTATCATGTGAAATTGTCAACACACTTTCTCTATCTAGGAATGACCACAAATTTAGGTGATTTTTTCAACATCTTCCTCACTCTCAAGCTTGGCTACCTACAGAGTGACAAAAAGAGGAATCCATCTCCGATAAATTTTGATAACATGACAGAAAATGAGTTATGATTTAACTCAACTCTACTAAATCAGCTTCTAAGATAATGATTACTCCCCATTAATAATTTGCATGGACACTATTTTTATTTGATATGAGACTCAACATATTTCCTTTTTGTTCATGGCTAGGCTACTCGTTGTGTGAAACTTTTAACACAGTCTTTTTTTATCTTTAGTTTTTCTTGCTTATTAAAAAAAAAAAAAAAGTTATGCCCTCAGTAGTCAACCTTAACATTCACGACACATTCACGGCACAGTCACACTTGCATGGTCTCTACGTGTCGATCTTGTTTTGTAGTAGTTCTTTTTCCAATTGAGAACCTTCCAATTCGAAGGAATAGTGACCAGTATATCTATATGCGACTCGAAAGACACTTTCGGTCTCGAAAGCAGCTGCCTAACCTGGCTTGATGATGGCCCCATATATCCCCAACGAGCAATTTAACAATTTGCGTGGTTTAATTTTTTTTGGCGTTCCATTAACTCAAGAAAGAAGAGCCACCCATGTGTTTTCCAAAGTGTTGGAGATTTGCATTCAAACATCAGAAAAATTGGACGACTTTAACTTTATAAATGCATCCCATAATTTAAATTAAAGACTCGCCACATGAAGAATAAACTATTATGTAGTCATGAACTTCTATAGTCCCTATTAATCTTATACAATACTTAATTAAATATTATTATTTTTTCATATGATGAGAGTCAAGAAAAATTAGGGGTTAACTTATCACACACACACAAAAAAAAAAAGAAACCTTAAAATATTAATTAAGAGAAGACAAATTAAAATATAATATTTAAATATATAATTAATAAATAAACAAAATTTGATGTCACTTTTAAGTTAAGAAAGATTTATTTGAATGTAAATTTCTTTCAATGTCAAATGAGTTTTTATGAATTTAAATATGTAAAATCTTTCTCTATGTAAAATGTAATACTTCTTTTATTAAACATATAACAATTTGTGTATTTTTTACACAAATTTTTTGTATAATAATATTGTTAATAACATTTAAATAATTAATACCATAAAAATATAACGTTACTTATTATACCAAAAGCGTATTCGGCATGGCGAATAGCCGACTATCCAAACATTACTTTTATTTCATAATTAAATTATTATAAAGATCTCAATCATTTGACTAGTCGAATGGTCGAATACCTATATACCAGAAAACTAATCTTGATGTTGGATATCTAGGACTACACTATATCTAAAGTTTCAGTCATTCGACCAACTGAATGGATGAAGCACTCCCTTGAACAAATTTAGACGAAATGCACATGGGTTTAAGGAGCCAGAACACCATAATATGGTCTCGGCTATTCGGCCAGTCAAATGGCCATGGATGAAAACATCAAGATTGAATGTCTTAAAACATCTAGCCTACATTAATAATAATGAATTATTAAGCATATTCAAGATTACCTATGTAATAATCATCACAACAATAATTAAGGATGACCTAGAACTGTAATCATGTACAATAGTCCATGAATCTAAGATCCACTAAGTTATGTATAAATAGAGGTGAATTTCTTGAGGTAAATACATTGTTCACTCTCATTTATTACTGAACGTCAAGACTTGACTTGAGTGTTAAAGTATCTTTTGCATGTATCCTATTCTCTAGACTTTCTTATAGCTAAATACATAGGAAGTAAGTTTTCGGTGTAAGGAAACAACAAGTATTTATGTCTTCTTTTTTGCACCTAACTAATTCAGTAATTCTCTCTTATTGGATTAGTCCATTTAAGTATAAATTAATACTTTAGTCGTGATCCATTCTCAAACACATAATCAAACCATAAATATTGGTTGAGAAACTCAAATTTCGAACTACTTGTTTCAACTATTTTTAATATATGACACTATTCTATGAATATTTTATTCTAAAATATTTTTGTTGACTTTTCATACTCCTTATAATAATCATAACAAAATTAAAACTAATTATTGCTTTAATTGAAATTTCATAATGTCTTTTGTTTTTTTCCAATTATCATTATTCAATCAATTGCCTTCGATTAATGAATATATATTGTGGTTCAAACTTTCAATCTTTAATGAATATAATAAAGTAATCTAATATCGAGGTTTAACTCACTTACATCTTAATAGAAAATATATTGTTGCTTAAAATTTTTAATAAGGTTAATTTGGTGGTTAAAAAAGAAAGGCTTGAGAGTTGAGGATGAAGGGAAAAGGAAGTGAAGAGATTGTGAGTTTCAATATATATTTTTAATCAAATTAACAAACTAACATGTAATAATAATAATAATAATAATAATAATAATAATAATAATAATAATAATAATAATAATAATAATAATAATAATAATAATAATAATAATAATAATAATAATATAAAGCCAGATAAACATTCCTGGTTTCTTTGGTTTAAAAAAGGTATATCGTTAAAATTTTCAAAATGGTTCATCAAATGGTTTTTTAACTTTGGACCAATGAGAGAAGTGTTCCCTCCAGAAGTAGATGAATTATACAGATTTTTTAAAGATAATACAACCTTTGTAGATGGTTATAAGTTTTTGTCCTTCATAGCCTCCCAAGGAATAACATGGATAATGTACTGGACTTATACATACGTCAAGGCAGATAATGTTACAGATTTATACTTTCTTTCAAGACAAGTAAAAATAAAGTGGTGGAAGAAGTTTGATGTGAAATTAACTAATAAAGAGAAAATGTTACAATGGGCAAGAAATAATAAAGTTCCAAGAAGCCAGTTAGATATTGAGGCAGATAAAGAAGCATTGTTTTTAGCCCAAAAGAGTCAGATCATGGCAGAACTAGCCACGGCTACCTCTCAAGAAGAATTTGAAGAGAAGATACAGAGAATGAAGGGGATATCTCAAGACCAGAAATCAATAAAAGATGAAGGAAGCAGTTCCAGTACCAATCCTTATCACAAAAATAGGGATATGCTGGATTACTTCACCAAAGAAGAATTCTCCGAATAAAGCCAAAACCCCAAGAGCCAATCAGAAGTGTCGGCAAGACAAATAAAGATAATGGGATAAAAAGCAGTCTCAATAACCAATAAGAAGTGTCGGCAGAAGACAAAAGTATTGCTGACAAGATAAAAAGATACCTGTCTATGTACATAGGAGTATCTTATATAACGTGCTTTGTAATAATTAGGGTCACTATTGTACATTATTAAGTAAGTTTGGAATCCGGAAGAATACATCCGGGCAGTGTGTTGTATCTATAAATAGAGGTAAATAAACCAGAAGAGGCATCAGCCTTTTATCCTAACTACAAACTTTTCTCTCTACCTTCAATAGTCCTTCCCTTATCTTCCGGTGCTCGATATTGTTCCTTATCTTCCTTCTAACCTACCTTCAAGAATATTTAAGTAAGTTTTCTGAATATGAATTCTGAAAATTTTATTCCTGTTGATTTCTTTCATATTTTCAATATTTACCAAAGTTTTCAATATTGTGATGAATGTTTGCATACAAGTATAATTATAGAATTTCAAAATACATTTTACCTAAGATTTGCTAAGACTATTAGTATATATGATTTACAATTCCCACAAGGACCAGAAAGTGGTATCAGAGCCACTAAAAGATCAAAATATTGTTAAAGAGTTTTATACAGTTTAAAGTTTTTTATTTTTCCTTAATATTCCATAAAGATTTCTTTCTAAAAGAGTTATTCTATTTCCAGATCGAGTTGAGTGTAACACTGAGAGGTGTGTATACGTTGGTCAGCTTCTTGTGTCTAGGTGGTCCCGGCAGTTATGAGTGTGTAAGTCCGTTGGTTTAGCCTAGAAATGGAAAGAGATGGTCCCGTAACAGCAACTCAATCAAGAAGTAAAATAGCTAATATAGTTAGAAGTCTGAGTGAAATAGGAAGGGGAAATAAAGATAAACAAATAGCTGTAAGAACTCCCGCAACAATCAACCAATATGGAAGAATCTATAGATATGGTAAGTAATGATAAAATTATAGTAGAAGATATAGAAAAATCATTACATAATTGGTCAATACCTTTAGTGAGGAAAAGTGAAGTTTATAAAAAACATAGCATATTTTCCTCGGATAAAAACAAAGATGAAATACATATTGTAGAATATAGTTACCCAGGAACAGAAGAGAATAAAATAATAAATATTTTAGAACAAAACATATTAGATGAACATATATATAAAGGATTTAATTTTATTCATCTAGGATTAATACAAGTAGTTGCAAAACCTAATTACCGATTAGGAGTTAATACACCAATATTAATGTTATTAAGAGATACAAGATTGGTCCAATTTAAAGATTCAGTAATAACTATATTAGAGAGTAATTTACATGATGGCCCATGCTTTTTTAATTGTTATCCAAATTTTTCAATGAATTTAAGAAATAAATATACAAGTACCTCAATAAAATTACATATACAGGTTCCCCTAAATATAGTTAAAGGAGTAACAGATCTCGTACAGATAATTTTTAGAATATATTATAAAGTAACTAAAATAAATTATAATTTTAGAGCACTAAGAGCATCTAATAAAGATGAGACAATATTAGTAGAGGCTAATTTGCATAAACCTCAGGTACAAGTTCCAAAAAGATTACGACATGAAGAAGTTTTAAAAAATATTCCTGAAGAATGGAAAATAGAGGATATTTTAGAACCACCCAAAATACATAATACACAAATTAGAGAAATTATAGAAGATGGTACAGATATTAGATTAAGACTAAATAGATCACAGTCATTAAATATAAAAGAACCTTATGGGATTTATAAAGGACAATCATCTAGACATTCGATAAGTGGAACAACTATAGATTTGGATTTAACAGGAATAGATAATAGTAATCCAAAGGTATCTAGACCCATATATCAAGATGATAATTCATCACCAAGATATTCTCCAACTAGGTCACAGGTATTAAATGTTTTAACTAGAGAAATAGAACCATTTAAAATAGATAAA
>PYAF01001684.1:166404-185530 GCA_007407185.1 Glycine tomentella | reverse complement strand
CTCAATAAAATTACATATACAGGTTCCCCAAAATATAGTTAAAGGAGTAACAGATCCCGTACAGATAATTTTTAGAATATATTATAAAGTAACTAAAATAAATTATAATTTTAGAGCACTAAGAGCATCTAATAAAGATGAGACAATATTAGTAGAGGCTAATTTGCATAAATCTCAGGTACAAGTTCCAAAAAGATTACGACATGAAGAAGTTTTACAAAATATTCCTGAAGAATGGAAAATAGAGGATATTTTAGAACCACCCAAAATACATAATACACAAATTAGAGAAATTATAGAAGATGGTACAGATATTAGATTAAGACTAAATAGATCACAGTCATTAAATATAAAAGAACCTTATGGGATTTATAAAGGACAATCATCTAGACATTCGATAAGTGGAACAACTATAGATTTGGATTTAACAGGAATAGATAATAGTAATCCAAAGGTATCTAGACGCATATATCAAGATGATAATTCATCACCAAGATATTCTCCAACTAGGTCACAGGTATTAAATGTTTTAACTAGAGAAATAGAACCATTTAAAATAGATAAAGAATGGATTAAACAAGATTTCTTAGCAGAATATAATAAGGATAATAGACAATGGTTTTTTAGCACATACAAAGATACTGAAAGGGATAAGATTAGACAAGAATATTATAAGTATTTAGAAGAAAATGAAATTAATATTTATTTCTTTGATTGGATGTTTAATAAAGAAAAAGTGATTAATCCATTAACTAAGAATACAACGTTATGGAAAACTACAGATGATAAGATAATAGAATCAGAATATCCGCCAGCTGATTTCATATCAAATTTGGAAAAAATAGATGCATTATATAATCTTTTAATCAAATCTGGTTTATCTGGTAAAGGGTATCTGATCCATTTTAAAACTTTATTTAAGGGTTTATAATTAATTACTAACCTAGGAGTTCCTCGTTCTATTTCAGAAGCCTTCATAACATAAAATCCTGAACAACTCCACGGTGATTTAGACGGTCTTATTAATCCTTTTTCTAAATATTCATTAATTTCCTTTTTACAATGTTCTAAATATTGTTGGTTCATTTGTATGGGTCTAGCTTTAGTAGGTATATCTTTTTCATTAAAATTATCTATATAAGGCAATCCTATGTCGACAAGACAAATAAAGATAATGGGATAAAAAGCAGTCTCAATAACCAATAAGAAGTGTCGGCAGAAGACAGAAGTACTGCTGACAAGATAAAAAGATACCTGTCTATGTACATAGGAGTATCTTATATAACATGCTTTGTAATAATTAGGGTCACTATTGTACATTATTAAGTAAGTTTGGAATCCGGAAGAATACATCCGGGCAGTGTGTTGTATCTATAAATAGAGGTAAATAAACCAGAAGAGGCATCAGCCTTTTATCCTAACTACAAACTTTTCTCTCTACCTTCAATATTCCTTCCCTTATCTTCAGGTGCTCGATATTGTTCCTTATCTTCCTTCTAACCTACCTTCAAGAATATTTAAGTAAGTTTTCTGAATATGAATTCTGAAAATTTTATTCCTGTTGATTTCTTTCATATTTTCAATAATAATAATAATAATAATAATAATAATAATAATAATAAAGCGTACATCTTAACAATCTTCCGCTGTTATAGTAGTTTTGGTGAAGTCTTCACATGTAAATCTTTTACAATAATTTTAACTGAAAATCTATTAAATCCATAGCAACTGGATTCTACTGTAAATTTATTTACTTTTATTATTATTTTCAAAAAAATTTTATGGATTATTTCCAATTTCTAAACGATACTTACATTATAGCAGTGGATGGCTTGTGTTGTGTTTAATGTGTAGGTCCGAATTTCATTGCCATGGTATAAAATAAATATTTTTAAGAATTAATATCGCCGGACTTAGAGAGTTATTACCAACAAGATTTATATTTACTTTAAGACTAAGTTCAAATCTATCTTTACAATTCTAATGCATGATGTATCTGGAATTACCAAACATCAATTTGAAAATTTTATTTTAAAAAATAAAATGTTTCAGCTTTTAGTATATCGTCGGCGAGCCCACAGTTTTGTGACTGAGGGAACTGAAACTTGTTGGATCAGAACCAACCTTGCTGCAAGCTTTACCTTCCATCCAGGTTAACTAACTAAACCATAAGTCTTCTCTGGTAGTCCTTCCCACTCAATACCACTACCACTTTCAAATTTCACTTTTTGCATTCCCATCCTTGCACTCTTCCCATTCCTAACTTATATAATATATCTTTATTTAGAAAACGACGAGATTAGATATTGTTTGGTAAATAATTTGTGGTGTTATTTTTTACACTAAATAAATGTATATGTTTAATAATGACAACACAAACTATGTGTTCATTATAAAATTTTAACATTAAAAATACTGTAAAGTAACATCTAAATATTGTCATTTAAAATCATAATTGACTAATGTTTATTTTTGGTAAAATTTAATTAATTGAGATGTCAATTTCTTAAAATAAATACTAAAAAATAATTTAACATGAGATGAAAATTAATAATTTTTTTTGTCTAAATAAAGTATTCAAAACACGAAAATGCTTAATTGATTTATCTGATCGAATATAAAAGATGTTTAGAAATGGAAATAATAACAACTAAATTTTCATACATGTTGAATTTCATAAAGATCTCTTAAATTTATGTTTTGCATTGTGATAGTTAGATATTGTCGAAGTAAATTGTTCTAAGAAATTAGGTGGTATTGAAGTGGAAAAAATCGGTAGTAATGATTTCTTTTATAGTTTAATTTCAATAAATTTCTTTTACTAAAGCATTGCAACATGTGAGATTGCTTATATATATATATATATATATATATTAATATATATATATATATATATATATATATATATATATGCTTCTACTTATTATTTAAGAGTGAAGTAAAAAATATTATATAAATAATATTTTTTATATACAATTCCTTTTATAAATTGTCTTGATTGAAATTAATGACGTTAGACTTATAGCTGCAATTTATATTGAAATTCTAATTGATTACAAATTGTTTTGGCGGTGCATAAATATGAGTTAACAACGATTACAAGCATAATGACACTCAGTGAATAAGAGTTAAAAGAGTATACTTAGTGAGAGATGTTGAATAAAGATCTTAAATTTAAGATGTAGTATTAATTAGATCTTTCAATAAAGGAGTTGAAGATATTTTTAGAGAATAAATTCTTGTAAAAGATCATTTAAGATATAAATTATTCAAAATGAGATATAATATTAATAAAAAAAGGAAGAGATCTTGAGAAATCTTTAATTCTAAGGTCTATAAAAAATAGTTAAAAAATTTATTAATTATTTAATAAATATGTTTTTAATAATTTTTAATATATTATTTGAAGTAATATTTTTTAAAATATTAGTTTTTAATTTTATATTTTTAATATATTTATCAAATTTTATGATTATTATTTTTAAATAAATCATAATTTTATTACTTTTATGTGTAACTATTTCAAATTCAATGCTATTTTTTCGACTAATTTCCCAAAAACAAAGGCAAAGTAGAAAGAATTAGGAAGAGAGATGAGAAAACATCAGTTAGATCCATTAATTGCTTCTATATTGACTTTTTTGAAGCAGAGGCGATGCAAATGCTATGCTAGGAAGCGGTTCCAGAAAATATGGCGAGAATTTTGCTCCTTAAATAACTAAATGCTAATCATACCAACTTTTATTTTACAAATAAATCTTGGTAGTTCGAAATGTTGTGAAGAAGTAGCGAATCAAAGTTATATTGCAAATTAAGTTGAATTAGTCTTGAGTCAATGAATCTTTATTGGCCTAAGAATGATTGGAATAAAAAAATTGTACCTTAAATTGTAATACTTTCTTTCTGTCCTAAACTTTTATTGATAAAAAAGTTGGAGTCATTATTGAAAAGTATTATTCTCTTATAAAAGTGATAAATTTACCATAAAAATAATATATTAAGAGCAAAGTTAGTCTAAAAAAATCCACTAAATCAGTTTAGTGGTAAAGATTTAGACAATTTGTATAAGATCATAGTTTCTTACCATATTATTGCGAATTTGCGGTTAAGGTAACCAAAAATGTTAGTTTAGATAATTTTCTTCATTACTTCATTTTATGGCCAATGATGCTAACATATCTTACAATAAAAAATCACGAGAGTAGGGGCCAGGAACGAAAATACAAGAAATCTAAACCCTTATCACAAAATTAACCAAAACATCACTATCTTCCAACTTTACCCTCGGCTCGAAATTCCTATATATACATTAGAGTTAAGCAAGGTTTGCCAAATGGGGTAGATCCCTTCTTCTTCGAGAAACCACTTTCTCTTAATTCACTCTCTCTCTCAAAAATGGCGGCAGCTTCTAGAAGATCAAGCGGACCAGTCCTCCGAACACTCTCGCCGGCGGGAAGGTTTAGCAGTTCCCGGCCACCGCCGGCGACAACCTCCTTCGCGTCCTCAATTTCAACAACCTTCTCCGCGCGGTCCACCGCTTTCTTCCAGAACCGTTCCGGTTCTCCCACTCGTGACAGTCTCTACGGTTCTTCTTCCGATTTGGTTCTCTCCGTCCGGTTCGGTTCAATTTCTCCGAACCGCTCCATCTCCATCGCTGGTGCCGGAAGGCAGAGTCACCATCAGAAGCGGACCTGCATGTGCTCCCCGACGTCGCATCCTGGCTCGTTCCGGTGCAGCCTCCACAAGAGCTTTGGCTCGCGCTCGGCGGTGTCGGCGGCGTCGAACCGGTTGAAAGCAAGGCGGTCGGCGATGACGAACTCGCTCGTGAGAATCCGCGGTGTCGAAGGCGAATTGGTGAAGCGAGCCTTGGCGGCGCTGATCCGGCCGTCGTCACACCAGCAGCGTCGCCGCGGCGACTTCCGCCCACGGCCAAGCAGGCTCTCTGTCATGTTCACAGCAAAAGATTAAGAGAATTTCTGAATAATAATTCTGTGAATCAACAGAAGCTTAATCGCGCCGAGAAGAAACCGCCGTGGACGGCAGCCATTCGGTGGAAATGGTTTGAGATTTTTTGAACGGATTAGCTTTTTTTGTTACTTCTAGATCCGATATCCGATCGAAGATTGTGGATATGCATCGTTCTTTGTGTGTACAAAATTTAGAATTTAAAAATATAAATAAAATATAAAATAGAACTCAAATGAAATATTAGTTAGTGGCTTCCATTGATGGCGATGCTTGCAAGTTCAGCTCGCAATTTCATGTAAACAATTTTGTTTAAACTCATTACTCCAAAATCAAAGCAGTTAAACATTTCTTGAATTTTGTTTAACTAGTCCCCACTCTGAATTCAAAGTATAGTTTCCGTTGGAAATCCCAATTTCATGCGTCCAAGCATTCTAACTTTTTTACTATTTTGGGTATTTTTTTCAAACAAACTATTTACCGTTGGTGTTCGCTCCGTTTTTCAATATTTCAGTGTTATCTTTCCCAATTTTAACTGTTTTCTGTTTTATTTATTTTTCTGTTTCTTTTCTCGCTGGTGCATGTTCCGTCACCGTTCAGTTATGTCTACTGTCTTTCCTTTCTCCTCCATTTTTTTTTTCTTCAAGTTTCCTATGTACAAGCGATTTTATTCATAGGTGAAAAGCTGCTGCTGTTTTTTTTTTTTTTTCTTGAAAAAAAAAAATCATTTTCCATGCAATTCTTATCTGATTAATTATCGTCATTGCGTTTGTATGTAGTAAGTTTTTATTTCCTTTTTCGGTAAACATATTTTAAATAACTAAACAATAGTTTTACTTTTATTCTGCTATTAATTTTTTTTTTTTTGCCGGGGATTGTTGTTCTTGGTACTTGGTGGCATAGTAAAGCATGAAATTTGTTTTCGACACGTATAACGGTTGACCAAGTCGACGTGCCTTCTATCTCACACGACAAGTTGATCAATTTGGATTTAAATCTGATCATAACATCAAGGGAGATAAAACAAAATATGGGACAATGAATCAATAGTATATTATTGAATAGAAAAGAGATAGTATATCAATTTTAAGAATAACTATTCTCTTAAAATATCTCAAAATTTAATTTTATTTCTTATAAAATTTAACATATGTTTTTGTTGTTTATAAAATTAATATATTTTTACTTTTATAGGGTTTTAGTCTATAAAAAGATATTAACATAGTGTGTGAGATGTGGAGTTGGACTTTTGGGAAAATATGGATAAGATTTTGATTACATTTATCTTACATATATTTCAAATCTATCTTAGATTCACTTTAGATTTATCTTTTACTTGATTTGAAAAGTTAATTGTTTTTGGGAATTTTTTTTATATATATTTATTTAAAATATTTTTTTCATATTAGTTAAACAAAACAAGCTCATATTTTCTTAGAAATAGATAGATTTTATCATTAAAACTTTCTAATTTCAAAATCGTATTAGTCCATTTAGTTATGGTTAATTTTTCTTTGAAATATAATACAAAAACATTTATCAGGCCATCTGGCCACTCTAGGACTCTAGTATGCCATGAGGGAATTGAGTCTAGGTTTTTAGGATTCAAATCTCTCATGTTAGACTCACGTTCTTAAGCCTACCATACACAAATTCGAGTTTTCAAGGCTCCTAGCCCAATCTAGTGTGGGGGGCTTTGTTTAGTGGGTGACCTAGATTGATAATTAAAGCCCTAAATACCTTTGATATACCTAGGATATAGACTCTCGTTAGTCCTAGCGATACTTGGAGAGTTTACAAGACATACTAGACACAAACTCTTACTATTCATTATTGGTCTTGAACCTCGACTTTACAACTTCTTTCTTCTATTTTTTGCTTTGGCTTGACTTTTTGAGAGTGTTTTTGCTTGTTGGTTTGTCTTCATCAAAACCCAATGCCAAAACTGCATTGGATCTTCATCTTAAGTTCTTGGAAGTTCCACAGTTTAAGGAGTCATGTTTTCAATAATCTCTTTATTGCTTATATGATGCTTTTTCCTTGGTAGCAATGAAAGGCAAATTTGTAATTAACATGCCTCTATCTTTAAAGAAATAAAAATATTTTTGTATTACCTTTGATCATTTATGATGCTCCATTTTTGTTCCCAAATTTATGATATTGTGGAATTCAATAAAAACACCCACTTTGAATGTCATTTCAAATTGAAAATTGAGCAGACACATTCATATAAGAGTATGATTGAATTTGAAAGGATTATTTGGGTCTATTTAAACCCTAACGACCCTAATGGAGATTGTTTCGCAACCCGCGATAATATTTGAGGTTCATTTTCTTCAATCATACAGTTTTGTTGTATCCAAACAATCATACCATTTCTTTATCAACATTAAGTGATGTAGTTTATTACAAGTGAAGAATGTGTTTGGATAAGGGGCAAAACATCGATTCATGTCTTTGTTTTTTTTAGATTATATAGGAGATTACACAATAGTTATCAATAATAGTTCTTTTGATAATAGTTGTTCTTTTGATCATTGATAACGACTGTCGAATTGCTACAAAATAAATAAAATTAAGATAATTCTGTAGTACAGGATTAACCTAGGTTGACTCAAAGATACAGTCCAATTTGGATTGAAATATCATCCAAACAATCTATGATTAAAATTCAAAATTAGGAAATAAATCTATAACCTAATTCATTTTCAATCCTAAAATATTCATAATCATGAAAATCGAAAAGAGGATTGAAAAAGAAGATGAACATTCACACAGAAATTAAAATATCAAACCAGAACTCAAATTCTCCTTGCTTGGACTGGATTCTTGGATTGATTGATTGTTTAGCCTTCCATGATCATCATCAGTGGAAGAGCCACAAAATTTGTGTGAGAAAAATAGAAGAACAGAGATGAAAGGAAGAAGAAAATAAAGAACAATGAAGAATAATTGAGAGAAAAAGAGAGAAAAGATTTTAATTCTGAAAACTTGCACAAGAAGCTAGAAATTCTATTTTTGTATCCTCAAATAACTCCTAGCTACACTAATATATAGTGATTGAACAAAATGAAGGTATGGGCTTTGATTAGGCCCATCTAAACTAACTAATTATGCTAATTACATCAATCAAAATCCAAACTCGTAGCCCAAAACTCAAGTGTAGAGGTTTTGAATTTCAAGCCTAATTTGACCCTTACTCCGGCAAAATTAGCCCACACTTATTTTTGACAAAATTGTAGCTCGTTTCCTTAGATTTCCAAGGACTACTCATATGCTCCATTTGGAGTTCTATAGAATCCTATAGGTCCTACACAAGGAAGATATGTCAAGTAAGTACAAAATATGAAAATAAGCAACAATTATCAAGTAAGCCTAATTATTTGCCTAAGACCAAAACTGAATTGAAATGAGAAAATAAAAATCTAAGAGAATTCAAATAAGCTAAGAAGAATAGAAAAATACTATACTAAAAACGCTCAATCAATCATTGGAAAGGAAGGAATGTTGGGGTTGATTATGTTCAATTGTAGATAAAGGGAATTTGGTACCTTTAAAGTCTCCATCCACTACAAATATTGATACATTTGTATTTTACCCTTTAATCATTTACTATAATCAACCGAATCCATCTTTCTTCCTATTATTCCTTGTGGTAGTATATGGGTTTTCGAACGCTCGCACCCCATGTCCTATCAAATCCAATCCCTACTTGGGTTAAGCCCCACCCTGATGTCTAGTATATCAACCTTTTATTTAACATCTTCCATTTTTCTAATAGCATATTCATAAAGCGTCGCCATTTGCAATCATGTTGGTGCCTTAGATTGCTTGATTAGAGTTTGCAGGAACAACAATCATTTTACATGATAGTGAGTCATTTCCTTGCTATGTCTTTGATAAAATGTTTGCCTCAACTACATTGGTTTGCAGACTTCTAATAGAATGAAATTTGAATATTTATTATAAAAATTTTGGGTTTAATTATAATTTTTTATTTAGCCAATGCAAAAAAAAATTATAATGAAAACTCCTCTATGAATCAATTCTCTATTGTTTATCCAAGTTATATGGTGTCAAAGTTGATCCCCAATTCCCCATACATGATTATTTTTTTTAATCCGTATGTGATAAATATTAATGGTATATTAGAATTCAAATAAGGTTGTTTTGATTATGCATGTTAGGGTTAGGAAAAAGGGTTTAAAATTTATTGATGTTTATGCGTAATTGGGGAGTTAGGGTACAATTATTTGATGTTATATGAGGTGTAAACTATAGTATGTATGCTTATCTACTTGAATTTTAGGGGTGGGAGTCCAAAGGAGGCCTCCACTATCACAGTTTGGACTTTGGAGATCTGTTGTGTTAGAACCAAAGACATTGGGTCGTCTTTGACCCCTAAAAATTATGATTTTCATGATAACAAATATATTAAATTTTGTATAGACTAATGAATTTCATTGAACTTTATAGGAAACATATCTTCCAATACATGCTTGGAAATGAAATTCTAACTAAGAGTTTGTTTGGACACAAGGCTAGAAGTGCTTTTGGGAGTTTCTCTACTGAAAAAAACATTATATTTTCAGTAGAGAAGCTCTCAAAATCACTTCTGGCTTATATCCAAACAGGTCCTAAGTCTCTTTATTCACTATGCTATCTACGCGTCTAAACAATATGGAACTTGTTTTACGCCCAACGTCCAAAGTGTTGTAACTAAAACAAGCATCCAAACCTTTATGAAAAGCAGGATATAAAGTGTTATGCTGTTTTAAACATCGATCCAATATGATTTAACTAACTTACACAAATGAATTCTAGTTAAGTTGGCTAACATCAAATGATGAGTTCGTACACTTGTACGATTCGCAAGTTTGATACATGTTCTATAAATTGTGAAATATTTAGTTATCCTCATATGATTTGAATTACTAATATTTTGAATTCAGGTGTGTACAAGAACAACTCAATAGAAAGGAATATTCGCTGCAAAATCATTGACAGTACAAGTAATGGAATAGAAAATCGCATAGCTTAAAAAAGGACAGTTGTATTCATTCAAACTTATTGTTTGGAAAGCAAAAAGTAGCTTTGATTAATGGTACCTTTCAAGTTTTTGAAGGAGAATTGGATGTATTGAGTGAACCAGTATAAGATAAGTGTTTATACTCTCTCTTTGAAGTTTTAACTTGTTTTTCTATTAGGCTCACTTTAACATACCTTAGATGCTCAAGGTCTTTGCTAAAAAAATTTATGAAGATTGTTTTATCTGTTGGACAATCTAATATAGAACCACGACTAGAATGCGTGAGTGCAATATGTCTCACAACATACGAAACAATTATTGTAGTAAGATGACAATATTTTTTTAGATTATTATAGGACTGTCTACAATGGGTCAAAGTAAATTTTTCTTTCTTTCTCTCTCACAACTCTTTCCTTTCCTATGGACTGGTGTGCTTGAGGTCGTCGATGAAGCCATTGGCATCACTGCGTTTATCACCACTACAAATGACAAGTCATCATTGAGTTTGATCACCATCTCTTTCAAATTTTCAGCTTTAGTTCAATTCCCTCTGATATGGGTTCCACTGAATCACCCCCACCGTGAAATCTATCGGGAACCACCCACCACAAACCACTCCCTTCATCAAATCCACCACAAACAAAATTCCCCCCTTTGTTAAACCTAACACAAAAATCAGTCGGAGCCCATCATAAAAACCAAATATGTGTTTTTTTTTTCGTCTACAAGGACGAGAGATTCATAAACAATGGGAAATCAGAGACTAACAACTTGACCATTATCACGAACAACATGCATTCTCATATAAGCATTGTCATCCATTTTTTAATATAGGTCTTGCATTTTGAATTGTGCTTTTTGTAATACGATTTGGTTCTAAAAATATTTTGCAACTTAGAAATATTTGGATTTTTCACCATAGATGAGAGCTTGGTCATTGTGGGTGACAGTTGTAATGGGGAAGAAGGAAACGAAAAAAAGGTATTAATGTTATCAGAAAGATAAGTAAAAATGGTAAAGGAAAAATAAAAATACAACAAAACATATTGACCATCATTTTAAAAAGAGGGTGTCAATCGCCAAGACTGTGATAGGCACAATGACGCAGCGAAAGAGGACGACAACGAAGAGGACAGTCCTTGGGTTGTGGTTGGTGGTCGGAGAAAGGAATGGTGGGTTAGGTTGGAGTGGGAGAAAGAATCACATGTGTCGAGTTTTTATTTTTATTTTTTTCTATTCTAGTGTGTGTATCTCTATGGTAAACCCACATTTATTTTAATCATTGATTATAAAAGTTTCATATCTAACAGTCCATTTTTGTTTCTCACAGTGCATGACCTATCTAGCTTGGGCATGCTAGAAGTCATCTCTATTATAGATCTTGTTGTCTTTATTATTTGTGAAAACTGTTTTAGAAAGCAACCATCTTTTGAAAAAGATGTTAAGATTACATATACACATTATTCAATCTCTTTCTGGTATGTTACAAATACTTGATGCTGACAAAGGTGCATGTATGTACTCTTATTAAGCATGCTTATGCTCAACTTTTAGGTTAGCATCTCAAACTGGTTGTGCTTCACAAAGCATGCTCGTGCAAAAGTCCCTAAGAGTGAATTGTGAAGAAATAATGTGTGAATGCACTCCTGCTTGGAGGATGATGTAGGAGGATTTAGAATTAATGTAAGGTATAAGTTCCATACAATATGGTGATTTCTAATATATTTGGACAAATAATTAGAGGGTGTGATAGAAGGAATAAGTTAGAAACTATTACTATCATTTCTTAATTAAATCCCCTTTTCAATTTTGCTAATGAGATTGAACTTTCACTGTTTTACCACTTCATCTTGTCATTTTTTAATCGATAATTTTGTTAAAAAATGTTAAATGGAGAAATTCGAACTCGTGATCTCTCCTTCCTCCATTATCCCTTCTCCCTTACCTTATATTTGTCATCTTGTCATTTTTTGATTTTAGGGCGGTGAAAATTTCCACCATGTCAGAAATTATATAGTACCCTGTTTAAAGTTTTCTAGTGGGCACAATTATATGTATAAAAAATGAGCCAACATGTTAGTCTATAGCCTTTTTAAGACTTGCAGTAATTGCGTAGACGATAAGCATATAAAGTTGATGAGCTTTCAAAAAGGACGTGGGCAAAAGAATCTAAATAATACAATTTAAATAAAAAATTACGAATTTGGGGCTGTTTTGAAACTATTTACCAATCTGAGGCAGTTGGTCATGCCCAGAACTGGACATGACTGGTCACACCCAGAACCAGGCGTGACTAGGGAGCAGTCATGCCTGGTTCTGGGCGTGACCAGCTCTTTATAAGCCCCAAAATTCTACTGTTCCCTCACATTTTCACTATTCCAACTTCTCTCTAAAAGCTCTGCCTTCTCTCTAAGGGTTTTCTGTTGGGTTTTGAGCGATTTATCTCAGCATCAAATCTCTGCCAACGAGTAAGTTAATTTATTATTTATGCATTTTATTTAATTTATTAATTATGCATTTTATTTAATTTTTTTAATTATGCGTTTAATTTAATTTTTTATTTTGTTGATTTTTAAATTTGTTAGAGCCATGTTATTTATTTGATGTTGTAGAAAAATGTTAGTTTATAGGTTATAGGATTTAGTTTAGTTTAGGGTTTAGTGGTAAAGTACAATAAAATAAGGCTTAAGTAGAAATCCGTTAAACTTCAATAATTTTAGGTTTATAGGATTGTAGAAAATCCGTAACCCTAGGAATCAGCAACCCTAGAGAATAATGTTTAAATTTATAAGAATCTGTTGGAGGTGAAAATGACGTGTGGGCATGCGATAATCTGAATTTGGATGATGAATTAGAATCGTTTGATCGCTGCTTGAGAGTCTCAGAGTTGGTGGGTAGGGAGTGTATAGAACAATACTCGTCAAATCGTGTTGCTATGCAATTCGGAATGAATTAGGACATTCCTGGTATATGCTAGCCAATTACAATGAGAATCATTGGATAAGTTATAGTCATCCAGTAATGAATGCAAATTTGTACTTGGAAATTAGCAATAGTTATATTAAAGTAACATACGATTGGCGAGTATTGTTCTACACACTCCCTACCCACCAACTCTGAGACTCTTAAGCAGCGATCGAACGATTCTAATTCATCATCCAAATTCAGATTATCACATGCCCACATGTCATTTTCATTGCAACGCTGTAGCAACTTTAAATTATTGGTTATAAGATTTAGATTAGTTTGGTGTTTATTGGTAAAGTACAACAATTTTATTTTTTTAGGATTTATTTTTGAAATAAATTTTTTTTGAATAAATTTAAGTAGTTAAGTTTAGGGTTTATGTAATTTATTTGTATTTAATTTAATTACAATGCATTAAATTGTTAATTATAAAATAATTTTAATTTTATTAAAATAGTCTGATAGATGGCTGATTCATCATCTTCGGCGTCTTCACGGTCTGCATCCGATGACGAGGGTGACGTTATGGATCCGACGACCTATGTTGTGCCTTCCCCGTATAAATAGGGGGTTTTGCGGAGGCGTATCCAGAGAACTCATGTTTCACAGGCTGTGTGGAACGAGGACATATATCGTGTGTTAAAGACGCGACATGGTAAGATTTCAAGGGGCCTAGACTGCGACGATATTCCTGGAATCGTTGCGGCGATGTTAGGGCAAGAAGGATTCCTACATGTTGCACGCATGCAACATATTCAAGTATAAATTGTGTAATTCAAGAATTTTACAAATCAAGTAATTTTTCCTATAAGTGTTTTTTATTTATATCGTTGCATACGCATTAATTCTTTTAAACTTGACTTCAGATCAATCCTGCACTTATCAGTGCTTTGGTTGAGCGATGGAGACCAGAGACACATACATTCCACGAGCCACAGGGTAAGATGACCATCACGTTGGAAGACGTGGCTGGTATATTAGGTTTAGATAGTGACGACGATGTCGCCACCGGAGTCACGTCTGACGACTGGCCCACCATCATTGAGCATATATTTGGTCATCTTGCTCAGGAGACTGAGGTCAGAGGAGGATTCCTGTGCCTGTCTTATTTTGATAGGAATTATGCGCACTAGGGCGAGGTGGGCGGGGAATTGGTAGATGTTGTAACACCCCCGTAGGCCTCCGGTGTGTTATCATTATTAATATTAGATTAGCATTTCATGAACATAAATATTATTCAGCGGAAACATAGAATCATTTTTCTTGATTCATTATGTATGGAATAAAACAGAGGAAACAACCATTCATACAAAGTACATAAATAATGGCTTTGCTGATCCAGTTCTTATACATAATCATAGACAGATAAAAACAAACATCCACAAAATTCTCAGAAGGAAACATATATCATATCATTAAGAGTTCTGTACATCCATGTCCATCAGAGTTTCCACCACATCGTGGCGATACAAAAGAATAACTACCCTCACAGAGGGTTTACATAACTATACAACCCTTATCCAGGGTACAAAACAAAACAAAACACAGCTGAGCCTTCATGCTCCTCTTCTGCTCTCAGACAAGCAGAGAAGTCTCTACTCGGGCCTCCTGCCCTGAGCCTGCTCTCTTCTATCAGAAGAGTCACCTGAAATCATAAATCCCCACACGGGGTGAGATACACATCTCAGTAAGTCCAGGGTCCAAGGAGAAACCTCCTCCACCCTGGCCCACTTTCCACAACACATACATCAGACAATCACAACAAATGGCCCACTGGCCCTCATAACAATATATTAAACATCTAGACTTGGCGGAGCTACCTCAACACCCAAATCACATACATGGCGGAGCTACCTCAACGCCTTATTTAGCAAACATGGCGGAGCTACCTCAACGCCGATTTCAGTAACGTGGCGGAGCTACCTCAACGCCTCATCTAATGGCCAATAGATCTATCACAGTCATATCATATAACAATCACAGATGCACACATATATTATTATGAGAATTCAACTACCAATGCATGCACCAGGAAATGACCAACACTTCCCCGGAGTGTGGTGTGGCACACAAGATGGGAAATTCTCCCCAGGGACACTGAACTTACCTGGCAAGATATCACTCTGCAATCCAGTCCCTGCTCGGTGGCTCCCGCCACTGACACCTTCAGTGTCAAGCCCTATTCAAGGCATATATTCAAATCAAAACCGGTTCAACAGGCATTCAATCACAGGACATATTGTATCAGAAATCCCCTATCCTAGGGTTTAACTCAATCTCAGCCTACATTAGGCTTCTCACAAACCACACAAGGTCTTCCAAAGCTGTATGCCAGGCATTAGAGTCATCCCTGACTCAATGTACAGCCTACACATAGGCTCACATCAGCCTCATCATCTAAAATCACTGGAACGATTTGAGTTTCACTCGAATCACCGTTCAAATAGCCTCTTAGGCACAATACAATCATTATCTAGGCTCTAGCATGTCAATTAACCGTCACAAGTGACTATCACACAGCCACACATGCATTCACAGAGCCAAAAATCCAACATTCACCAATTCCAAAACTGAAAGCTATTCCTTCATCACTAGACAGTTCTAAACAAGATTCTCTACAGAGTCCTGGGCTAATTCTAGCCCCAGACCAAAATAATCCACAAAATTCAGAGAACCTCAACTATCAAAATCAACCGAAGAAACTTAAGTTTCTTACCTCAGTGGCAACCCAAAAGGCTGGAGAACAGCTTTCCCAAGCTCTGAAGTCCGTTCTATGCCTTGAGTTTCTGCTTACACTCAAAGGTTCTCTAAGGGAATGGATTTTGCTCAATCCAAAGGAAATGGTGAAGGATTTTTGCTTTCAATCGGTTAAAACAAGTTTCTAGGTCACAGGAAGGTGTTTAGGCTGGCAAATGAGGTCCTAGGAAGCTTGGGTTCACCTTTAATGGAGGCTGGGCATGGGGAAGAAGAAGAAGTGGTTGTTCTTCTTCAAAAATCGCGTTTTACCTTTTATACTCAGCCTGCCCGAGCTCTGGCGCGATCCGCGCCAGCTCTGGCACTACCCGCGCCAACATGGCGGTTTATGTGGCGCCACCAGCGCCACTCCCACGCCTCCAGCGTCAACTTCTAGAACCTGTGGCGCCATCCGCGCCACCCCTGGCGCTAACCGCGTGGAATTCCAGTGAAACTTGGTTTTCCAGGCCACTTCCTACGCCATCAGCGCCGCCTGTGGCGCGACCCGCGTGAACTGGAAAACATATGGCGCCCCTCGCGCCAGATTCACGCCTTTGGCGTGGACTTCCAGTGGGTTTGGTGCCATCAGCGCCAGCCCTGGCGCTACCAGCGCCACCCTTAAACGGGTTTTCTTCTAAAGAAACCCCGGCGCTACCGGCGTGGGATCTGGTGCCAACCGCGCCATAATGAGGGTTATCACAGAAGTCATGAGGTTTACGAAGGCGCACATCGCGCGTATGATTAGAGTATGGCTTCTACCGGACAGATCTGACGGAAGCACTATCGGCTGTCGCTATGTCCCTTTACTGGCAGGGGATATGGCAGATATATCCAGGTTTAGCTGGGGATCCACGGTCCTCGTACATTTGTTTAGACAAATGTGTGAGTATACTGATCCAGATAGGAGTGACATTGGTGGGTGTCACGTGCTTCTGCAGATATGGACGTGGCTTAGATTCCCAGCCATTGCTCTAGCTATACCTCACCCTACTCACCAGGAGTGGCATTACGGCCACAGGTTTGTGTCATTGTTTTCTTTTATTAATTAGGTAACGAGTCTAATCAGTATTCTAATGTCATTCATTTTAAAATTAGGTTTAATGCTTTAGGGAGGTTTCGTCCACACGACCTTCCGTGGTATCGGCTTACGTTAGATTCCCTTGCTCGGGATGAGGTATGTGTTTTTATTTACCTAATTTTTGGTCGGTTGACTTTGATAATATGCATTTGTTTTAGTCATCATTCTTTCCTAATTGTGTGTTTAATTGTTTTGTTCAGGTGGTATGGCAACCCTATGCAGGCTATCACTTCCTTGGTGCTACTGAGCAGGAGCGACTGTTGTGGATGGCTATTGGTCCCATTATATGCTTCCACACAGTTGAATATTCTTATCCTGACCGATGCATGCGACAATTTGGAAGAGATAAGCCAATCCCTCGAAGGCCAAGGAAGTTGAAGGGCGTCCATGACCTATCCCTGTGAGGGAAACAGATGGATAATTGGAGTCGTAAGCTTAGACCCTTTATCCGTCATTGGGGTAGGAGGGACCAGCACATAGAGCTTCCCCCCCATCTGACTGGGTTCTTGTCACCAAACCATGAGTACATGGTTTGGTACAGGGAGAATGGGAAACGACACATCACTAAGATGGCTGCGAAGATGGGGCGCGGTGTAAGTGTTGTTTAAATTAAATTTTTAAACTAATTTTCATTTTCATGGCGTTGTTGTCTGGACTAATGAATTTTTTGTGTAATTTGTAGTTTAATGGACTTGAGATGTTGTACTGTGCCAGTGACGGCCAAGAGTGGCCTGGATTCAGCATGGACTACTTGCACGAAGAAGTGGGTCGCATTATGTCCATGTTTCGACAGAGTTGTCGGTTAGAAGAGCCAGGCCCACATGCACCCTCATCACAGCTTCAGCATGAGCCACAGGTATATATGGATGTTCCCCGTGGGCGTCATTAGGACATGGACTAGAGCATCGCCGGAAAGCCATCCACCATGTTCCTGAGCCTATAGGAGCTCCTAGGGCTCGCGTTGATGGTTGCTACAGGCCTTCACTGATAGGACCCACATACGGTAGTCAGCCTTTCTACTACCAATCGTCTCATCAGCCAGACATGGGGTATCAAGGGTTCAGTAGCCAGGGTGACATGCCTACATTGTCAGAGTGGCAATCACAACATGTGTATTACGTGACTACTTTGGCCATGGCATCACAGGAGTGTGGAACTAGCAGTGAGGTTCCTGGTGGGGAATGGAGTGTAGAGGATATTGAGAACCTCATTAACTGTAGTCCGAGCGGTTGTGGAGATTTCCCAGCAGATCCACAATATGCCACCCCACCTCCTGATTATCCCCGCCCAGCATCGCAGGATCAGATGAGTGCATGCCCACCTGTATATGCAGGCCCTTCTTAGGCAGCCTCTTCTTATGCAGGCCCTTTTCATGCAGCCCATCCTCAGCCAACCCATACTCAGGCAAGATCTTCTCGGCGACGTGGTAGACGGGTGTTGCCCGATCCTCAAGCGCGTCATTATCATTGGCCACCTGAGTCCTAGTGTATTTTTTGTATTTATATTTGTGTTTATATTTTTTTTTACTTGTACTGGACTTTATTGAGACATTTATAACAGTTTAACAGTTTTATGCACAACCTGTACCAATTTGTTTTTGGTTAACTTGTTTAGCTTATTATGCAATATAAGGCTCGTCATTAGAGACTTAAGAAAAATCGAGAAGGCATCGACAAATAACATGCAACAAATAGGGCGACACTGAACACGCCCAACAAATGGAGGCGTCACCAAAGACGCCCTAGGTTAGGCGTGACACAAAAAGGGGTCATGTAACACCCCAATATTTGATTTATTGAATATGGATTTAAGAAAATACTTTAGGACGAATGGAAAATTATAGCACTTAATACACATTTTGAAATAAAATTCCATGTAAGCTATTCTAATTATTAGAAAATTTTATAAAAGTGATGAACATAATATTAGGAGTTTTCTTGTAAGTATAAGATAAATAAACTTATTTATTAAAATGGATTAGCGAGGTTATAAATTAAACCAACAAGTAAATACAATTATGCTATTTAAAGGAAAACAAGTGTAGTATGGATTGTTGAAGCTAGGCTAAACCGTATGATCAAAAATGGAGGGGAAGGATGGAGTTATCTATAAATTCCTATGCAATTAAATTAACTAGGAGCTAAGCTAATCAATTAAAAAAAAAAAACAAACAACAAAGCATAATTGCACTAAAAAGAATGGCCACGGTGAGAAGAAGAAAAGAAAGCACAACATGTATTATTTGGACCAAGGTGGCTACGGACAAAAGAAGAAAAATCTGAATAGCTTTTGCATGAATGAAACTTACGTGGAATAGCCAAGAAATAAGGAGGGGTGGGCCAATTCAAAAGAAA
>PYAF01001684.1:147009-158329 GCA_007407185.1 Glycine tomentella | reverse complement strand
CAAGTTATTTATCTAATAATCAATTGTTAAACTAAAACCAAGTTACTTAGCCAAACAACTATTCAAGCTCTTTAAGACAATTCATCAAACACCTAGGATACAAGGCATGATTCTTCATGGAAATAACTAAGAAACTTAATATTCAAACATAGCTCATCATAAACTTCCCCATACCTTGCTTTCCTTAAACTTTTGGACAACTTTCCTCCTTTGAAATTGAATAGTCCTTGCTCCTAGGGTTGCTAGTCTTCACGTGAGCTTCCAAGGGTTAGGCCTTTGTTTTGTGTTCTAGGTAAAAGGTGAATAAAATGAAAAGGCTTTGGAGTAGTTTATGCACGGCTGAATTCCCTTAAGGACAGCCCAAAATTTTGGTTCCTACACCTTTTTATAAGGTGATGAATGCTTGATTTTTGCTACAAATATCATTCAAGGTCATCATGACTAGCTTTCCATGTGGTTCCACCTTATTAGCTAGTTATTTTGCACCTTCCAAGTGGCTTGGTTCTTGAAACTTCTTCATCATTCCTTCTTGATGCAAATTGCACGTATACCTTCCTCCAACCAGCCTATAGTTCTGGTTCTTCTTCTTTTTATAAGCTTATTTTGCTACAAAAATCTTCCTTAAGTAATGATAACTCACTTTCCACTAACTTTCTTCCTATTGGCTATTATTTCTCCACCTTCCAAGTGTCCCAATTCTTGAAAATTCTCAACAATTCTCCTCCTTTCTTGGTTTGTACGTGGAGTTAGGCTTCAAGGAAAGGGTTTGACCAATTTTCTTTCTTTTACATGTAGTAGCCAATATTTGAAGATTTCTTGAAAACCCGTTTCTGTAAAATGATAATTTTGGGTTTGTTAACCGTTGGATCTTCTTGAAATTTTAAAGGTATACTCCTATCTCATATATCTAACTTTTGACCGTTGGGATCTTTGAAATAATGCTTAGAACTTCCCACGTGTTCTTCCTAAGGAAACAAGATAAAAATCTACTTAAATTAATTTTTCACCATACAAGTGGACCAATGGCAAGTTTCTAAGCCTCTTAAACATCCATGTGTTCATTCTTGAATTTCTTAAAGTTTTTCTCCATTGATCTTGTATCATAAGATCAAGGCTTAATTTAGAAATCCAAATCAATCCAATTTTTCCTTTATTACCTATAATAGCTAAAAGCTAAATTCTAATTTCTTATTGGTCCATCTTGCCTTGAATTATTAAAATTACTAAATTAACTTATTTAGGAAACCTATTCTTCCCATAATTAAAAGAAAATCATTTAGATTATGTTCACACTTTTCTTTGTAATTTTCTGATACCTGAGGTAGTCTAGATTAAGCTTTTTTCAACCTATCTTCCAGAATTCCTAGAAATCACAATTTAGGGTTTCTTGTCACCAACTATGTGATAATTGATTCTCCTGAAGCATTTTATCCAATACTCAAGTTCCCACAAATTTCTGAAGTCATCTGGTCATTTTTGACCTAAAAGGTATTTTGGTAATTTCACCACTCACCCTAAGGGTATAATCGTCATTTCAAAAATATTCAGAGCATCTCTGTAATTGTCACCCTAAGGGTTTTATTGGTCATTTCCAAAGCATCCAAGGGTATTTATAAAATTTCCTCCTTAAAATATCTTGCTAAAATACCTGGGGGTATTTTGGTCATTTTCAAAATATCCAGGGGTATTTTCGTCATTTCCCCTAAATCTTTGTACTGCCTCTGATTAACATTTTACCTGGGTAATTTGAATACAGATTACCACTTACTGTAGTTCCAAAATTTTGGGGTGTTACATAAATAGTTACTAAACATGTTGTTCTGTTTTCTTACGAACAGGTATGTCCAGTTAAGATGTTGGTGATTTTAATATTGGATCAAGCTCTCTTTCAAGGTATTTATAGAAGAGAAATACCTCCGAAAATATGATCACTATGCACAAAGTAATACTCAGCCAGTGGGGTGAGGTGTGTGCACAGTGTTAATGGAAAGAGAAGCGAGAACAAGTGGGTGTGTACCTTTTTTTTTTCTTTCAAAACATTCCTTATTTATACTGAAATTACCTCTAAGTCAGTTGAAGATCTTTTCGATAATCATGGCCGAGATCTCTAACCGCTTGATACCACGATCTTTGCTATTATTATCTTCAAAGTCCACGATCTCATTTGTGATTGTGGTCAACAGTCCACTATTATGAATTTTCAATGGGCCTTACCACTAAGCCCATATATAGAATCCGTAACAATTGCCTCCCAGCCCAGTTGTCGAGGCTTCTAGGTAACCGGGATGTACTAGCCTTGCCATCCTTCCTGATAACTTGGACAGTTAATGTTCTCTTATAAGTGCCTATTGTTTATCATATGTCGAAGTATTCTTTGCCTCACCCCGGCCATCCTTACCCGATTTCTGCTTCGTACCAATTCATTTTCCTACCCTTACTGGGGTACCATGACGTACTGTTTTGTCGGGTTTATTCGATCGATTCATCTCCACGCAACTAGAATAAGAAACGTCTCTGTGAAATACCGTCATTATGTCTTATCATTAACTGTAGCACGCAGTCTACGCATTTAATGCACCATTGTCTTATTACACGCCTTAATCATGACGTTTGGATATATTTGTATTTTTTGCCCCCAACTATTGAATGGATTTGACTCATCTGCCCCTACACGATGTTTCGTGTATGCCAACTATGCAGCCATGCCGTTTTGTGCCTTCGACTGTTATATTTTTCTCTTTATCTTTCAAACTTTCTCTCCTTGCTCAGTATCTCTTGCCAGTATTCTCTGCTCATTTGTACATTCTTTTCTTGCGAGTGTTCTCTGCATTTGTCCACCAAACTCTTCAAGATTTCTCTCTCAATAGATATCTTTATTACAATAAACTTCCTTTTTCCATTTATAGTTCCATCTTATATTTTAATTTTGTTCTTTCTTCTTATCATCGCTCTGTTCATACATCATCTTTGTCATTGTCGTGAGGTTTCTTCTTGTTCCTGGGCTTCTATCCTTGAATCTTTTTCTTCATTCATCACTCTTGCGATTTCTTTTTATTCACCTGTGTGAAACTTTATTTCGTATTTTTAAAATGAAACTCACTATCAAAGAAGAAGCACGTCTACGCAAAACTCTTACCCCCAAAATTGGATGGTGGTTCTTTGGTCTTCCCCTTCCAGAGGGAGAAAAGGAAAAAGATTTCTTGCGTGCGCCTTCTGGTGATTCTTCTGGCACAAAGAAAACTAACATTTCTGGACCCAACATTCCTTTGGTGCCAAAACGAAACAAACCTAAATGTAGGTCTAGGAATTCTTCCGAAAATCCTTCACTTTCAACTTTGAGTCCTGCCCCACAAACTCTATCTTCATCTCTAAAACAAAAATAATTCCCCAGATTGCTCTTTTGAAACTTGGTTAGATCCGTGCATGGACTGTGTCATTGAAAGTTCCTATTTTTTAAATTTCGGTTTGATTCAAAAGCCGACTCAATACTTGGATCATGCTGACACAACCCAGTTTTCATTCCCAAACCGAAACTTGCACAACAAAGTGAAGTGCTTGTGCCGGGAATGCCTCCTTCTAATGCAAGTGGTCCTACACATGTCGTCCTTACCCCGAATGATATTTTAATCCATTCTTCTACTCATATGACTAGTATTCCTCCTTCAGGTATGTCGTACTGACTCTTATCTTCATCAGAATTAGTTGCTGAATCTCAATCTGCCGGGTCACATTTTGACTTTCCCTTTTTCGTTTTAGTTAATAAATTTCCATGGGTCACCCATGAAGTTCTACATACCCTTTCTGATTTAGATCCGGGAAGTATTGATGCGCTCCCAGTTGGAAATCAAGACGATTTTTGTGTCCACATCCCTGACCCGGACGAACCCATATGTTCTTTCCAAGAAGGGAATGAACGCAATTTCTTCTTTTTCCACAAGGATATAACTACCCGTTTAGGCATTCGCTTTCCTTTTTCAGATTTTGAAATGCAAGTCCTAAACCACCTAAATATAGCCCCCTCACAACTTCATCCAAACAGTTGGGACTTCATCCAATCTTTTGAACTTTTTTGTCATTTAGGAAATCCTTGTACAGTTCGTCTTTTCTTTTATTATTTTACTGTGCGTACCGCTAGGACGGGTAGTGAACTCCCTAACAAAAGAGGATGGACTTCCATCCGGGGTCGTTCAGATTGTAAACTTTTCACAGTCTATACAGAGTCATTTAAACATTTCAAAAATAAATACTTCAAGATTATCGCCGAACCCGACAAACAATCTTTCTTTCTTTCTTTTCCGGAGTCACGGGATGTAGAGTGGAAGTTTCCACTCTATTGGACCCGCACCCATCATGACTTTTCACCCTCCTCTTACCATTTCGAAGAAACAGACTTGTCAGATTCCGACGCTTCGTCAGTGACCCAGATTGCGGCATATAAAGAAGCTCATGGACTGCTAAATATTGCTTCTTATATTTGCGATTATCATTCCGGGATCTCCATCGAATTAAGTATGAACATGTCTGACTTTGATTTGTGATGTATAACTTAATTTGCTCTAACTATTTTATTTCCATTTGCAGCTGACAATATGGGACCACAACCCTCTTCCTTGGCTACCCCCGAACAAACTACATCTACTGCGACCTAGGTTGTAGATTCTCCTACTCCGGCGATGGTTGTTTCAGCCAACCTCGCTGCCAAACCGAGACAACCCACCACCAAGCGTCCCAATCCCCCAACGCGATCACAACCTCCAAATTATCTTACCTTCTTAGGGGGAGGAAAAGGGAAAAAACACAAGACCACTGAAACGGCTCAGATGGAAGCAACCCCAACAAATCCAAGTAACTCGGCACCTTCTTCGGGGTCAGGAAATGCGTCTTCCAATCTTCCTCCTCCACTCCTTACTTCTACTCTTACTCCCTCGACCACAGCTTCCGGGTAGTCACCGGGCTGCCTTTGGGAGGAAGGAGTTAATGATGATGTAATCTGCGTTGTCAAGGATCCCAAGCACTTCTCGAATTCGAGTCTTCTTTCCCATGATGACCTTAAAGAGCTCAGCATTATCCAGGAAAATGCCTTTAAGTGTCTGCCTTAGTACAAAGTTTGGCAACTTTGAAGACTAGGCACGACAAACTATTAGATGAGCTTCATGCATCATTGGAAGAGACCCGAAAAACCCATTAAGAGCTCCTTGCATCGCAGGATACCACTCCGTCCCTCCGCCAAGAACTCCGAGCTGCGTTGGATACCGCTGAAGGTGCCCAGACAGCTTTGGAAACGGCCCGAAAAAGAATGCACTCATGACTGGGCACTTCAATGAACTAAAAAATTGTTTTGAAAAAAGCCCAACTGAATTGCAAGGAAGCTGAGTCCAGATTACATAAGGCTGAGATGGAGGCTGCTAAGGTGAATGAGGCATTGGCTATGACAACGGAGGAGTCCTTCGACAACACACTGGACCAAATACATTGTCTGAATCCGGGACTTGAACTGAATACCACAGGCATTCACTTTAAAGCCTATGTAAATAGTGACAAACTGGTCCCTCCTTCTCCTTGTGAAGATTCGATAATCCCAATGGATGAGGATCTACCTCATAGAGAAGAGGTGACTTCTACGTGACAGGGTGATATTCAAGTTCAAACCTCGACAACATAAGTGTGTGAAGGACCGGGATGCCGGTTTAATATCTTGTAATTTTTCTTTCGAGTTTAATGGCTTAGAAACATTGTCAGGTTGCACCTAATTTTTCTTGAAATCAACACAATCTAATTTTATAATCCAAATAGGGGTGAACCCGTACCACTCCGAATTCTTATAAAAAATTTTGGCCAAAAATAACAATATCCTTTGCATGCTAAAAAAATATTCATTTGGTTTCAACGACCAAGTATTTTACAGTACAAATTATTCTTCTCTATAACACGTTCCAGGTTGTCTCACCCAGATTTGATCCTAACAACGATTAACATGCTACATGTAGACATTAATTTTCATCATTAATGGTTCTATATTTCAACCTGATCAGGGTTAGAATATCGTGTCGTTCGTGGCCAAGATGATATTAATCACAATGAAAATAATAGGAATACTTCACAACAACCAAGAGGGGGGTGAATTGGTTGAACCTTGGTATTTTAAAATATAAATTCAAATCAGAGTTTCAGGATCTTTATCACTTTCAAAACCAAGAAACCTTTTACTCAATCAAATAGCTCAGCCCAAGAATTCAATAGAACAAAATAGAACTTGTTGAACAATGAATATGATTCAAAGAATTAAAGATCAATGAATAAGATGAGAATAGAGATATAGAAATAAGAACACAAACAATTTATATTGGTTCACTTCAAAACATGAAGCTACATCCAGTTTCTTCTAATTCACACTGAATTAGAGTTTCACTATTATAAAATATTCTTACAAGCTTTTACATGAACCTCCCCTTTATCAACCCAAGATAAAGAATAGAAATCTAAAACCCTATTAGACTTCTAAGGAGAAAGATTCAGAGAACACTACTCTAATCTTTAAGCTAGAGAACCTTCCTCTAGTCCCCAGCTAGAAGAATCCAATTACAATAGCTAATTTCAACAAAATATGTAAACAAAATTACAATCAATGAGTTGAGGAAAGAAACAACCTGATGATCCAATGAATGACATGCATATGAATGAACAATTTAGGTTGAAAGACAAAAACAATCTCAGAACATTCTTCTTCCCTAACCTTTGAAAGAGATTTCTTGCTTTAAAGAATCACTCAAAAACCCATGAGTGTTTTAGTTGATGCAAGAACCTACAGAACTCAAAAAATCACTTTGGAAGTGTTTAGAAAGCTTGTGTATGCTCAGAATATGAATTGATCAAGTTTTTAAAACAAGATGAGCCTAGGTAACAAACTTTTGTAACTGTCAGTAATCGATTAAACCCGCCAAATAATTGATTAACACGCTCATGTAATCGATTAAAACAACCATGTAATCGATTAAATTGTTCTACAAGTTTCTGGACATGAGCAACGAGCAAAATAATCGATTATTCTGTCTTGTAATCGATTAAGACAACAAGCTTCAAAATATCAAAATACACTATATAATCGATTACGATCTTTGGTAATCGATTAAATCGGAAAGCTTTATAAAACAAAATGAACTATGTAATTGATTACAACATTTAGTAATCGATTAAGACAGGAAGACAACTTGTTCAACTAAGCCTGTGTAGTCGATTACTACCTATTGGTAATTGATTCTTCCAGAGAGACTTAAAATCATGTATAGCAATGTAATCGATTACTACCTATTAGTAATCGATTAAAGTGTTCAACAAAGCATTTTATATAAAAACAAAGGTCAAATAATCAATTATTCTGATAGGTAATCGATTACATTGTTCTTGAAAGTTTTTCCAGAATAGACTAAGAACAAAATAATCGATTATACCTTTAAGGTAATCGATTACAACAGTACAAAAGCTATTTTTCCAAAAACCTTTGAATCAAATTAAAACCTTAGTTAAATGTTAAAAGCTTTGTTTGATTTTCATGGAAAACACTTAGTTAAATCAATGAATGAATGAGTGAATGCATGGATCAATTAGATAGCTTTCCTTTTACATAAAATTCCAAGTCTTTAAGCATGTTGAAAGCTCAAAACTAATCTTGTATCAAAGACTTCCAAACTTCAATTTATCCGCATTCCAAGTTCGTTTTATTGCTTTCTCATCAAGGGTTTCCAACATGTAGGCTCCTTGTCCGAGTTTGTGACACCTGGTATGGTCCTTCCCAGTTCACTGCTAACTTCCCTTCTTGAGCGTGTTTGTTTCCAATATCCGCCCTTCGAAGCACTAGGTCGCCTTGTTCAAAATTCCTTGGCTTTATTGTCTTATTGTACTTCACGGCTGTTAGTTGTTTTGCTAACAAATCCCGGTAGTGTGCTTGAACCCAGATCTCTTCAGTCAAATTCAATTCAATGGCTAAGGCCTCATTATTCTTTCCTTCACCTTCTTGAAGTACCTGGTTTCTTCTCCAAGATAACTGACCAATCTCTACTGGTATCATTACTTCGTAATCATAGGTCATTCTGAATGGGGTTTCCTTGGTAGACGTTTGAGCCGTAGTTTTGTGCCCCTACAATACATAATAAAGCTGCTCCACCCAACTAGAGTCAACATCGTGCATCCGCTTTCTCAACCCATCTACGATCACTTTATTTGCTACTTCAGCTTGTTCGTTAGATTGCGGGTGTTCTACTGAAGCAAAGTGATGCTTGATTTGGAACCCAACCATCATTTCTTGAAACCGTCTATCAGTGAATTAAGTACCATTATCTGTTACAATTTCACTTGGGAATGATGTTTCATTCAAAAAATCTCTGCACTTGAGCCGACGTGATGGTGGTGAGAGGTTCCGCCTCAATCCACTTTGTGAAATAATCTACTGCCATTATTAACCATTTTAACTAACCTTCTACTGCTTTGAACGGTCTTAGCAGATCCATTCCCCACTTAAAAAAGGGCCATGGAGCTGAAATATACTTCAACTCGGCGGGCAGAGACCACAACAGCTTGGCATGTTTCTGGCAACTTTCGCATTTTCTGGCAGAATCAACTTCCATTGTCGGCCAATAGTATCCGGCTCGAAGGGTCTTTCTGGCTAATGCCTTAGCTCCCATGTGTTGGCCGTTGATGCCTTCATATATCTCGGTCAACACGTATTCGACTCTATTGGGGTTCAAACAAATTAGCATTGGTGTGTGCAGTCCTTTGCGGTATAAGTCATCGTTTAAGATTGTGTACATAGCTGCATCACCTACCAATTTTCTGGCCTCCATTACGTCATTCGGTAATATACCCCTTTCCAGATAATCAATCATCGGCCTCCTCCAATCTTTAACTGCCGAGATTATCATCACACAAGTTGGTTTGACAATTTCCTACTGGATAACAGTCCTATGGTTACCCGGACTCTTAGTACTTGCAAGTTTCGACAAGATATCAACCCTTGCATTTTCTTCCCTAGGGATATGACTCACGATTACTTCCTCAAATTCAACTATAATTTCTTTGACTTTATTCAAATATTTGGCCAATAATGGCCCCTTCACTTGATATCGCCCCTCGATCTGAGCTGTGACAAGCTGGGAATCAGTGAACACCTTTACCTTCTTCGCTCCCTGCTCCTTTGCCTGTAACAATTCGGCTATTAGCGCTTCATATTCAGCTTGATTGTTTGATGTTGGAAAATTCAACTAAAGAGATTGCTCAACAGCCACACCTTCTGGGTTTTCAATTATGATCCTGTTTCCGCTTCCCTTTATGTTAGACGATCCGTCAACATTTAATTTCCACATATCTTTTGTATTGCCACTAACTGGGGTTAATTCCATAACAAAGTTCGCCAAAGCTTGAGATTTTATAGCATGCCGGACTTCGTATTTCAAATCAAACTTCGACAGTTGTATTGCCTAATTGATCATCCTTCCAGCCAAATCCGGCTTGTGTATTACTTGCCGAATTGGCTGATTAGTTCCGAAAATTATTGTATGGCTTTGGAAATAATGGCGCAACTTCTTTGCGGTTACCAACAAGGCAAAAGCTACCTTCTCCAACTTTTGATATCGTAGCTCAAAATTTCGGAGAGCCCGGTGTTGCTGCCTTTGATCATTCCAAACACCATTCACCTGCACAGGGTCAGCACCAATAAGAATAGGGCAAACATTAGACTCATGCTCTCCTTGGCAGTACTCACAGATCACATGTGGTTGGCTGGCTGCAACTTAGGCTGCAGAGACTTGTAATTTGTCAATCTTCTCAGTCAATTTGGCCAGCTGTTGGGCCAAGATTTTCTACTCTGCAAGCATGGCATCATTGCTGGACAGCTGGATTGGTTCTCTCTTTGGCTGAATGGTAGTGCTTTCATTTTCATTATGGGCCAGAGAATTAATTAGCTCATATGTCTGAGCCGCAGTTTTTGACCTTATTGTACCCCCTGCTGCAACATTAACAATCATGCGTTATTCAGGAGTCATACCATTAAAGAAAATACGTACCTGCTTACCCACAGGCATGTCATATTGTGGGCATCTCCTGATCAATTCTTGGAATCTGTTCCAAGTAGCACAGAGGGATTCTCTTCCATTCTGAGTGAAGTTGGTAATTTCATTTACCAACCTGTTGTATTTGTCCATGGAAAAGTATTGGGCAAAAAATCTTGAGACTAAGTCGTCCCAAGTTGAGATGCTATTGGAAGTTTGTCGGTTCAGCCATTTCAATGCATTTCCCTTAATAGCAAAAGGGAATAGGCTTATTCTTACAGCATCATCTGAGACCCCTTGGTGTCTGATAGTGTCACAGATTCTGAGAAATCTGTCAATGAAGTCATGTGGGTCTTCAAAATCTTCTCCTTCAAACTGACTGCGTTCTACCAATGCTATCAATGAAGGATTTATATCAAAGTGATTAGCTTGTATTGTTGGTCTCACAATGCTGGAGTTAGGTCTTGTGAACATAGGGGCCAGAATATCCCCCATTAGTTTATCTTCCGGTCTCGGCTGATTATTTCTCTCTTCAGCCATCTCTGCCTCTGACTCTAATTCTGGAATTGAATCAAAGTCAAAGTTTTCAGCTTCTCTCCTTCTTTGTCTGGCTAGTCTCCTTCGGATGGTTCTTTCAATTTCAGGGTCGAACTGTAGATCCTCAAAATTGACCCAGCCTCGCATAAAACTCAGAGAAGCGATTAGTAACAAAAATTCTAATCACAAAGATTAAAAATTACTGTAAAAATCCGTTTACCAATCCCCGGCAACGGTGCCAAAATCTTGTTGCGAAACGGCAAGTGCACTGCTTGTTTCAAGTAATAAAGTGAGTAAGTAAGTATCGTCTCCACAGGGATTGGTATGAAATTCACAGGAATTCTAAGTCTTAGCAATTGGAAGTAAAAAGAAAAGATTTGTAAAGAATTGGATTGTTGTGTGTTGAATATTGCAAATAAGGACAGAATTTAAAGAAGTAAATTGCAGTAAAATAATTGAGTTGTTACCAATGGATTGAATAATTGTGGTCAGGCACAATTCCCTTTGATTCCTACCTCTTTCACTTAACTGGTTATCAAATTTCATTGATTCTAATTATTCAGAGAATAAATCTTTCCTAATTTAGCTAACCCCTAATCCCTTAGTGAATTAACCCTTTAACCTGAATCAAAAACCTAATCCCTTAGTGAATTCTATCAAGTTAAGCAATTAAAAGAATTTATTATATAATTCTGCAGTCATGCATCCCTATCCCTAGGCAATGAACAACTGTTATTCTAATC